>OY998242.1:13507778-13797842 GCA_963922005.1 Cornus suecica
TCCTAAAAATTAATATATTAATATTAATATATTTTAATATATTAATATTAAAATATATTTTTGGAAATTTAATATAGTTTAATATTATAGTTTTATTATCTTTCCTAAAAATTAATATATTTTAATATATTAATATATTAATATTAAAATATATTTTTGGAAATTTAATATATTTTAATATTATACCTAAAAAGTTAATATATTAATATATTAATATTAAAATATATATTTGGAAATTTAATATATTTTAATATTATAGTTTTATTATCTTTCCTAAAATATTAATATATTTTAATATATTAATATTAAAATATATTTTTGGAAGTTATTTTAATATTATAATTTTATTATCTTTCCTAAAAATTAATATATTAATATTAAAATATATTTTTGGAAATTTAATATATTTTAATATTATAGTTTTATTATATTTCCTAAAAATTAATATATTAAAATATATTAATATTAAATATATTTTAATATTTATAAATAAAATGTGAAACCATTCCAAGTTACCAAACATGGTTTGGTTTCAGAATTTCAACCCATACCAACTCTACCAAATATGATTTGGTTTTTTAGTATCACTTTTTCTTACACCAAAACCATATGCACCAAACATGATTTGAAATCAAAATAAAACCACACCAAACCAAATTCAACCCAACCCAAACAAAAATAAAAAACTAACACCACACCGCACCGTTACCAAACGCAACCTAAGGCTCCAATGGGGTAGTTGCCCTCATTCAATTTTTATTTTATTTTTTGTTTTTTTTAATAATAATTTAAGGATTTTGAAAATAATATAGGCAAAATTGGCTTATTGCCCCCATTCAATTTTGAAAAAATTAGGCTTACTTGCCCCATTCAAGAAAAATCCTAGCTCCGTTCCTCAACACGACCGTTGCAAATAAGTTCTTCTACAGTTCAATTCTCTCTTTCTCTCTTTCTATCACCTATTATATTATTGGAGTACTCTAATAATTATTTTTTGTTCGTATTCATAGTTTAAGCCGTATTTTTCTAATGGGTATTTATATATGATTTTCTTGTTTGTATTCTATAGTTTAATAAGCGAGAGAGAATACAATCCATTTTAAAATAAAATAAAATTATAAAGTGAGTTAGAGTGTGTTTGATAACATTTTATTTGCTATTTAAATTTTAAAAAATTCAGTATTTATTCAATGCCACTTAAAATAAAGTGAAATTTTAAGTGACAGGGTCACTAACAATGAAGACTGAAAATTAACAAAAATATAAAAAATTATAATTTTTTTAAGCACCGCTTCTACTTAAAATTCAAATCTTAAAATTTTCAGGATTTAATTTTGAATTTTCTCAAACAATCCCTTTTTTTGTATACCCATGTGCAAAAAATTCCTCATATATTTTTCAAAATTAATGAATTAGAATGAGCTTCCAATTAGAAGGCAGAAATACTTGAAAAACTTTTGTTATATAATCAAATGAAAATAGAAAACAGAAGATCACTTTTTTCCAACAGAATAAAATTTGAGATGTATCACAACTACTTTATTTCCAATTTTTATTCATACAATATAACTACACCAGTACATAATAAAAAAATGGTAACAACATCTAAAACTGATGGATTGTTTTAGTATCATTTAGTCAGCGAAAAGAGGTGGTTAGTAGTTTGAGTGAAGACTTGCAATTTCATCAAGTTATGAAATGTCACACAACGGTCACTTGCTGGTCTTCTATACTACGCCATTGCGTTCCTAAATCAGCACTCTCTCAAGCTAAACAAATTCATGCCCAGATCATCATCAATGGCCTTCTTCACAACGTTACCCTCCAAACAGATCTCTTGTTAGTCTATTCCAAATGTGGCATTATTCAAGATGCACGAAACGTATTCGACAAAATGCTTAACAGAAACATGCATTCATGGAACATTATGGTCGCTTCTTATGTTCAGAATTCTTTATTTTATGATGCTTTGAGCATTTTTAATGGGTTTTTGGAAATGGGTAATCGACCGGATCACTACACGTTGCCTCCCGTGTTCAAGGCATGTGCCGGTGTTGGAGATGTTTCATTGGGTGTGATGCTGCATAGTTGGGTGATTAGGCTCGGATTTGAAAACTATGTCGTCGTTGGAAGTTCGGTGTTGGATTTTTATTTGAAGTGTAGGCATTGGGATGGTGCGAAACGGGTTCTTGGCAATATGTTGTGGAGGGACTCGGTTGTTTGGAATTCGATGATTTCGGGGTTTGGAAGGGCTGGTTTTTATGGTGATGCTTTGAATTTTTTTAGGGAGATGCTTGGGGACGGACTGGAGATGGATGCCATGACGATCCCGAGCGTTTTGAATGTTTGTGGAGGTGAAGGAGAGTTGATGAAGGGGAAGGAAATTCACGGGCAAGTGGTTAAGAGTTCTCTTTTTGATAGAGATGTTGCAATTGGGAATGCATTGATTGATATGTATGCCAAGTGTGGGTGCTTGTGTTTTTCGGAAAAGGTTTTTCTGAACATGCCTGAGCTGAATGTGGTGACATGGACCACAATGATATCTTGCTATGGGGTGCATGGGAGGGGAGAGGAATCTCTGGCTCTGTTTGAGAAAATGAGGGACTGTGGATTTGTGCCTAACATTGTCACTCTCACAGCAATATTGGCTAGTTGTAGCCACTCAGGTCTTATTGAACAAGGCCGGAGGATTTTCAACTCAATTGGTTTTCTTCATGGGGTTGAACCCACTGTGGAGCACTATGCTTGTATGGTGGACCTCTTGGGCCGCTTTGGGTATCTTGAGGAAGCATTTGAATTGATAAGTAGTGTGAAGTTTGTGCCAACTGCAAGTATTTGGGGTGCCCTACTTGCTGGTTGTGTAATGCACAAGAATGTTGTGATAGGAGAAATAGCAGCTCATCACCTTTTTGAATTGGAACCCAGAAACTCTAGCAACTACATAGCCTTGTGTAGTATATATGATTCTCTGGGCATGTTGAATGGCATTTCCAGAACCAGAGCAAAGATGAGAGAGTTGAGCTTAGTGAAAACTCCTGGGTGTAGCTGGATTAATGTCTCAGAACAAGTTCATAAATTCTACCAAGGGGACCTTTCTCATCCACTAAGTCCGATGATATATGAGACATTGGATGGAATCTTGCGGATCTTGATGCTAACTGAAGATTGAGGATGTTGGAAATACATATTTGATAGTAGAATCACTGTGGGATCATTGTGCTTTAAACTTGCAATCAGATTCATAGGCCTGTGAATCATAATGCAAGCGTTGGTGATAGGACACTGTTTAATGGCTGCAGATCGAGCGAGTCAGCTGAATTGTCTGTGTTCGTGCACACTTTCCGAGGTCTAGTCATGTTATCTGTACTTCTTTCTTTTCTTTCGCGAAGAATGGAGTTGATTCAATATTTCACACCGATTTTTGTATAATCTTCAGGTTCTACAATACCTTCCTCTTCGTTTGGAATTTGAAGAGAGTTTGATGCAATTTGTCAGTTTGTCTGGTCAAAGGTATGGGTTCCTTATTTCAATTAGCCAAATTTGTCTCTTAGTTTACAAGGATAGTGTTTTTCTTATTAAATGGTTTCAACCACCCCGAAGTTTAGTATTAAACCTATTAATTCTGGTCAATGTCCATCGGACATTTTAAGATTTAAATGCTTTCATACTAAGCCGCAAAACATAATACAAAGAGCTTCACTCTCTTGTTTGAGATTTTCAGACAGATTATACTGCCTCATATTTCTTCAGGGATTTCAGTGTTCACCTTGCATCTTGTGGAATCAATCTCAAGCTACAGGGGTCTGTCTTAAAGTCTAGGCTCCTTTTCAACCAAGGACTCCTGCTACCCAACCATTTCAATTAAACATTAGCAATTCCTATTCCATACTAGTAAAGGTGAGTTTGACCTATAGGATTTGAATCCGATCTGTTTGTTATTCTTTTCATGATGTTGCTATTGTGATCATGAAGTTTTTATCTGTTTTTAAATTGTTTAGTGTTGTGGGTGGCTTGTTTTGGTATTCAGCTAGGCTTGCATTTTAATTCGTGTAGGCCAATGCCTTTTTGCTCTTGGTTTACTGCTTGGCTAATGAAACCGCTAAAAAAAGTACTCTCCTCTCATGCATAGTATATTAACTACATATGCCAGTCCATTCTCCGAACTACTTGGTTTGTTCTCGTTGGCTATATTCTGCTTTAGTATAATTTAAATCCTATATACAAGTGAATCAAGTGTAGGAAATCTGATAAAGTATTATTGGGAATAGCAATATAAAAGAGAGAGCCTCAAAACTTTTATCAGCTACTGCAAATGTAGCGATTCTGTTATCCAGCACACTTCCAATTATTTCTACTTAACCTTTTATCTGTTTCAGACTAGGAAATTAACATAATTGAATTCTCTTTCTAGTGAGATAGAGCCAGACCAAGCTCCCATATGGTTCTATTGATTTTACTAGATAATGGTACAATGTTATCATTCAATCATCAGTTTGTATTATATATATATATATATATATATATTATTTTATTTTTTCATTTTCGTAAATATTGAGAAGAAATCAAAATTTGTGCAATTTCTTTGCCTGGTATAATAATGAATATCTGATCAGTTTGCTACTTATACCCATGCATTAAATAAAGGTGAATCGGTACTTGTGATCAAGATGGTGATGACTGGACAATAATATGGATGCTGCAACACCAGAGCTTGAGGATGATCTTCTGCAGATCCAATGTACAGTCTCTTTTTCCTTGATCTCTTCTTGAACTTGCATATCCTCATTGATGGATTAGTATAACTACTTGTGCGCTGTGTGGAATATCTCTAGTATGCCTTGGAATGGATATTTTGTGAAGAGTTGTGTGCAGTCTAGTGAAGGTCTTATGTTACAAACTTACATCTAAGCTATACAGAAAGTAAGTCGCAAAATGAATAGGAAACGTATAATCAGAGGTATTCTTTGCCGGTATTTTGAAAGTACCAATTATAATTCTTTGTAAAACATATATTAAAGACTTATGATAGCATTTTAACTAATTTTAGTCTTCAATGACACATTTGGTCTATAAAATTTCCATGACACTTCACAATTATCTGTCTAAAAGTGATGAACTGGGACGTAGTTGACCAAAGAGAACTATCTCCCTGGTGGTTTAGGCCTCATATAGATTGGTTAAGCTGTTGATAACAAAATTCATACAAAAATAATCCATTCAAAAAGGAAAATGATAGAAGTGTGATAAATTTTTATGAAGGTTTGATGTGTCGATTATTGAAAGAATCATTATAGAAGGGGAGAAGTCTGTTTTTCATATAAACACAAAGCGTCATTACCCATTGCAATCTGTTGAATAAACATAAAGCAGTCTACCAAAACTCTTCAAGAAATCAACCAATATATTTACACCCAAAAAAAAGGGAAAAAAAAGAGAGACAAAGAATAATTGAAGAATTAAACAACAATTAATGACATATTAAGAATGCATCTCTAGCTATAAATTATGTATAATTTCTATCCAAACTCCAATGTGATCTCCATATAAGAAATCAGGACTTCTCACCTTTATATACCTACTAAATTATAAGAAAACCTGACTGGTCCATTAGAAGTAGAAACCCACAAAAACACACGTAATTGTAGTCTAAAGTTAATCCACCAAAAAGAAGTGAACCCTTTCAATGGCCTCCTTCTAAGTATCAACCGAACTTCTCACCAGCTCATCAGAAACATGCATCCAGGAGGCAGCAACAGCACAAAGCAGCACAACTGCAACATTTTGAAAATAAAATCAGCATACCAAAGTTTAATAATTTTCTCATAATAGAAGTTAAACTTAATAAAGGGTAGGGTAATACTTGATGTAATAATATTGAAACGGACAACAGGAACTATGAGCATGGATTAAATTTTGAAATTAATTTTTATGATATGTAAAATTCCTTCTAAATGGTAGAAATTCAATGAGAAAACAGTTGCTTTACCCTTCAACTATCCTGTTGTACCAAAATAGTAGGATAAGACTTGTAGTCACTTCAAATGAATAGAGTACCAATAAACTAACGAAAAATAGGTTTATACAATAATAATAAGTATTAATACATAAGAGGGTCACGAGTATAAGAGGAAATTCTGAATTACGTTGTCAATTTTTTTGAATTATTACGTGATTGTTTCATGACCATTGACCTCAATCAATCACTAATTAACACACACATAATAATAATCTTATACAAATTTGTTGTTGACTTGGAAGATGTAAAGCGGAAGCAATCTCTATGTTTTCCATGAACAAAATTACCAAAACATCATCTAATGTTCAATTTTAGAGAGCATGTTGGGAAAGCCAAAGGAGGCAAATTAATGTCCACCACCATCTTGGACGATGGAGACAATGCCTGATCCCCAGTGAGACTCCAAAATCCAACTGATTTCTGAGCCCTTTAAATCCGTTCACAATGCTATATATATATATACACAAAAGACGCGCATAAATGTGCGTGCATGCATGCATGTATAGAAAATAAAAAAGAGAAAGTTGATGAGCATATATGTATGTATACCAGCCTGTTAAAGCTCCAGTCATGGTACCACCACTGCTATTTTTATTGTTGTCATCTGGAGGAGGAGGAGGGGCGTATTGAGGGGCATATTGGGGAGGGTACCCCGGAGGAGGATAGCCAGGGGGAGGATACCCTGGTGCAGGCCCAGGGTACCCTGGTGGAGGGTAAGCGTCCGTTGGCCCTTGTGGAGGGTACCCTGGTGGTGGAGTGGGGTACCCTGGTGGAGGAGCCTCCGCTTTGAAAGCCCCTTCTGGAGGTGGAGGATAACCTATAACAAAATAAATTCCATCAGATTTTATTATTTAATTGCCCCAAAACAAAATTTAATAAAACCAATATATTTATATCTGCATTAGTCTGAAATTGAATAGAACACAGATAGAGGGAGAGAGGGAAAATTACCTGGAGGGGGTGGAGGGGCACTCATTTTCTTGGAAGTTTTTTTTTTTGAAAAAATTGGCTTGCTGAAGTTGATTTTTTTTTTTTGTCTTTCCTTCACAGATTTTGATGGGGAGGTGTGATGTGTGTGTATATGTGTGTGTGTGAATGTATAAGTGTATATATATTTAGAAATAATAATCAAGATGAAGAACTGAAAGTAATTCTTATTGGACCTTTTTTGTAGTTCCAACTTCCACTGAGAAGAGATAAGAAGCATTCAAGGAAGGTTAATACAGATGTGTTTTTTTGACTTTTGACGAGGTTTTTTGTAACCTTTTTACCGGATTTGGAACTGTATATCCGCATATATGGCGCGTAATATAAAACTAAAATCTAATTAAAGCACCACTGGTGTAACAATCCCATAGGCTTAACATACACGCATGCATATATACGTACATATAATATGTATTTATATATATATGGGTTAAGATCCTCTCCTGCTTTCTCTTTGTTCTCTTTCATGGGGAGCAATTAAATCCATGTGAACTTTAAATCAACAATGCAAAAACTTTTTAGACTTTTATGATGCTACAATATTTAATATTGCAACCCTATATAATGGTATCTTTCTATGGTACTGCTACCTCATTAATAATAATGTATTGCAGGAGTCTTATATTTGTTATGACATACTACATATGATATAGCATGTTATATTTTGTCAAAATGTATTTCAGTACACATGATGAAGGATGAGCGAAGTAAGGAGAAGATCTAAATCCATATTATATATATATCACGGTTCGTCCGTAACGGCCATTACGTAACGGATTTTCATATAGCCGTTACCGTTATAGGCCGTTACGGTCCCGTTATCCGATTCCCACATCCGTAATGGCCGTTACGGTGGCCGTAATCCCGATTTTCACCGGTTCCGAAAATACTGTAACGGTTAATATAATTGAAATTTTTCAAAAATTTGGGTTAAAAACTTTTTATTATGTATATGATATAATAAATGTTACTCTATTATTAAATTATTGAAAAGTAAAGAAAAAAAAAATTTGATTTGAACCTGACTTGGATAAAAGAGTTAAGGTAATGAATTAAGTAGGAGGAACCAAAGACACGATTATCATCAAAGTGATGGTTCTTCTTCAATGATGCGTAGCTTTGGTGAATTTTCGTTGGGGCAGTCACCAAACTCACATTATGGATTTTCGTATAGTACAAGTCAAAACTATTATCCGCCACAACCATATGGATTTTTTCATATAGAGGAATACCCCATTGTACCTCATCAACCTCAAATGTCTTATGGATATTATGGACAAAGGCATAACATCAATACAAATCAGTCTGGTAATTCATCGGATATGCTCAGGGTCAAAATCATCCTTATCTTTTACAAAGAAAAGATGGTCTACTAATGATGAATCAAATGTTCACTGAAAATACAGCTCGAAATTGGCAATCTTTTCATGAATCCCAATCAGAGCAACAAGATCTACCACGAAATTCATTTTGGTAGTAAACCATGTATTTTTTAAAAAATTATTTTATATTGTTGGAAATAAATTATATCCTTTGTGATTTCAATTTTTTATTTATTTAAATTTAAATTTAATTTAATAATATCATAACAAGTATATCATAAACATTGAAATAACGACGACACCAAGATTTTATTAATAACTCATTTTTTCATATTAAAATTCTTTAAAAATTTAAATAAAATTCACATAAATCTATCAAAAAATCATCTTTATTCATTCATGTTGTCAAAAGTATTTAATTAGAACATTTTGGGTAAGATATGCAAGATTTTAAAAAATTTACGATTGCGATAATCGAGTCCCGTTACGTAATTCCGATATATATATATATATACATACACTATCTGTTTGATCTAATATATTTCTAGAATTCACTCAACCTTCTAGTCAGATTATCAAAGTTCAGTTTGCCCACATAATTAAAACAAGCATGTGTAATGTTTAACATTAAAGGAAGAAGAGAGAACATATATTGATTCATGAATTTTGTTCAAATAAGGACAATTAGATGATTTTTTTTTGTATATTCTTCGAACAAGTCACGTGTGGCCATTCTCCAATTGATCACAACCATAAAATGGGCCTATGTCGGCTTTAAAATGGGCTCAAAGCCTACTATATTGCTCTTACTGGACCATGAGAGAGGCTAAGAGTTTACTGTTGTAGGCTTGTAGCTGAAGCTGCTGAACATGATCACACTTTTTAAAGGTGTTACGCAGTACCAATATTCATCCTATATTTACTCTTAAGACTGATATAATCTGAATCGGTTATATCATTATTACAATCACAACCAAAATCATATAATGACGGCGAACTATGACCAACCTAATTGTATACAATTAAGCTCGTTCAACATAAGAAGTCATCCACAAACTTAAAAATAGTATTAAATTTTAAGTCAATCTACATGTTATCTCAAGAGTATAGAACTAACTCGATTTATTTGTTCGATCTATAATTTCTATAATCTTTAGAATAATGATCTTGAGTATTGGTATAAATTTTTTTATGGTCTTAATAATATAGCACATGAGCATATTATTTTTCTTACACGAAGATTCGAAAGTATCAACGAGGACTTTCATATAATATATAATTGAGAATTTGATAAGATCATTAACACACGTGATATATATATATATATATATATATATATATATATATATTGTACAATACTGCACTCCTGAGAAGATAAATTGCAGTGAGAAACAAGCAAGGGCACTTGAGATTGCACGTATATGGTTGGTGCACCTTCCTTCAACTATTTGCTTATCTTCCTTCCAAACCCAAACAACCAAAGCTAATAGTCCCAAGTAATTAACCAACCATGGTATGCATGATTTACCATTTATATGAGTCATATGCTCATATATTTTCAATTTATCTTCAAAAATTGCTAGAAACTTGGGGGTTTTAATTGCAATGGTGTTTTTTTCTTTTTAGTGGGGGCTCCGATACATGTTCATTTAATAATCGAAGTGTCTGAAATTTTACCATAATTAATTTACAGGACATGTGCAAAGCAACTCCACTATACATTTCATCCTAATCAATTTACAGAATTTGTGCAAAGCAATTCCACTACACTGTTCGGTAAGATTCGGACTATGTTGGCTGCCTTGATCCCAATTATTTGTTTCCACCCAATACCAATAAAATTGGTGTTTTTTTTTTTATCATTTTTTTTTTATTTTTTAATGAAAACATCATTTGAGGAGAAAGTAAGAAAAATTAAATAGAGTTAGGTTTTAGGTCTATATCGTGTTTGATGTTGTAGTAGTGACTGAATTAAGAATAATCCCCAAATCTTTCCTAAATGGTGAAGATAGGTTTGACGCGGTTGAAATTGTTGTCCTTGCTTAAAAATCCGACCTTGGCTGAAAAGTCATATATGTACTTCATCTGCAAGTTTGAAATTTACACGGCAGGAATTTTTTTTGGACAAATGTGGTATGGCAACACATTTTTCATTTAACTGTTTTTCGCAATGAGATAAAGAATAATTTAAGAAAAAAAAAATTACATTTGGACGTGTGTCTAGTAGTGATTATTCTTAGTCATACAATCTGGATTCATAAATTAATTTCTTAAGTTGTGAAAATAATTGATTTTTCAATTGGACTTGTATATAACGGTCCTTTTCCTCTTTATTTGCAATTTCGCAATAGATAAAATAAAATTACATTTCGAAAATCTATTATGTTCAAAAACAGTATATGAAACCGTTAATTTAATATAACTATCATGTTGGAAAAGCTAACAATGCAAGTTCTATACAAGTTCGATTCAAATGTTACTTTATACTACCTTTGTCTAGAAATGTTTGTTTAAATTGGACTTGTCAACTTTTTATTAGATTTTTTATTTCATTTCTACCCTTAAGATAAGGACAAGTTATCCAAGTGTTATTTTTTTAGTTGGACCCATTATCTTTGGAATTAGGGGGTAATTTGGGAAAGTATAAAATTATATTGTGTTGAAATTCGAAACTGGACAACTAATTTGGAACGGATAAAGTTGTGAAACTGGACAACTAATATAGGGACGGAGGGAGTAATTTATAAATCTTGAAAATTTGAATTTATAAGATAGCTCAGAAAGACAAAACACCTCTTATGCTCTATTTACTAGTATTCATTTATTAATTTTGTGGGTGTTTTTACTTCAATAAATAGAGTAGCTTATTCTGGATCGCGTACAGTGTAATAAGTTTAACACAGGCTTTTCACATTAATTAATATTTTCTTCCATTTTTCTTTCTTTCTTTTTCTTTATTCACATATTTATGGTAATATTTTCTTTTATAGTTGGTGAGCAAATGTATAACCATCTGAAAAGAAAAATGGTAGATGAAAATGGGCCAACAACTTGAAGCGGGTCAGAGTTGTTAGTTTTAGTGCCTTAGACTTAGTTGGCTAATATTGCTATGTTTTTCTTGAATCACACTAATATGGTTGAAACATATTTTGTTACGTATAACTTAATTTATAATATTTTTAAAAAGTGTTAATATTATTATTTAATATTAATATATATTTTTAAAATTATTATTATCCGAATTCGTTATACTAGTACCACTACCGTTACCAAAAACGGACATCAAATCATGGTTTGAAACCATCTTTGCATAATCTTGTTATTATTGTAACAGACACGAACTCTATATAGACTCCTATGACTTCTTAAACTGAGCAAATCCCATCTTCTATTGTATAACTCAATTTAATTATTTTAATCATATCAAAATGTAGAATTGCACTAGTCAAAATGACAGTACAGTGTCTTAGAAATATGGCAAAATATATAAAATTAATTAAACAAAATTTAGAACTTTGAACAATTTTAACAATTTGAATTTATATACAACATGACATGAAACATAACCCAAAATAGTGGTCAAGTACATTGAAGAGTTGTGAACTAAAATTTTAAATTTTCAGACGAGATTGAATTTTATATTAATTATTTTGTTTTTGAAGTAAAATGTACTCATATCGGAAGACGAAAATGCCCCTACTTAGGGTGCAGGATAATCATTACCTGTGATCAGCGCATCTCCATGATTTCCAGAGAATCACCAGGTGCAACTAGAGATGGTTGAAAGTAACGGATATATATCTTGCACAACACACAAAACTCATATACCAAAAATACCCTTGTCCATTTTATATTATTCCACCACTTGTTGTATCCATTCGGACCATTCCTTTGGCGGATAGTGTTTTTTTTCTTCATTTTTTCCCCTGGTAATTGGTAAAACGAGAATTGACAAAAAAAAAAATTGGTAAAACGAGAATACGAATGATAAAATGCTTAAATAGTAATTGCACACGACTATCATTATGCTGGACTGAAGCAAAAGAGGACATTTTTCTTGCTGGGGTAATTGGGTAATTTTGGAACTACGCTTTTTCCACTCTGCACAGAGGATCAGGAGAGATCATATACATATAGAGCATATATAGACAGAGACTTGTAAGGTCGTGTATATATGGAGAGAGAGAGTCTGTAAAGTGGTGTGTCTCTCACTCTCGGGTCACGTTGTTGGCGTTAGCTTGTTTCCAATTTCCAATATATATATAGATATAAACACAGACGTACTGCCAGTGGCGAGATACTTCCTATCATTTCCATCGTTGATCCCTTTCCTTCTCTCATCTCCCAGACCTAGCCTCGTCGTACTTTATGTATATAAGACATTTGTATATGTGTGTATAGATGTATACATAGAGCGAGAAAGTGGAAATCCTTGTCTTCTTTCTACCATACTCGGTCTTTATTAAGCAACATTTGCCTCAGTCGCAGAAACTCAAATTTCTAGAGAGAGAAAGAGTGTAGAGGGAGAGAGATGGCCCCAGCGGCGGCGAAGGATGAGTTTGTGCCTCACCCCGTCAGGGATCAACTTCCCGGCATCGACTTCTGCGTCAACAGCAATCCTCCTTGGCGTGCGTCTCTCTCTCTCTCTCTCTAAACATTTCTCTATTTCGCCATTTCTTATATATTTTGTGTGTGTAGATTTGTATAGAATTCTGTAATATGGATATACTTTAGTTCGCTCCTTTTCGTATTCTATTGTTTCTCTGTTCTGTATTTTACTCTGTAGTCTTTGAGTGCTTTCTGTGATAGATTAACTATGACGTCTCGAAAATACGTTTTCTTCATATTTTGCTTCGCTAGTGATGTTGATTGATCATGCGATGATCTCAGTGCTAATTTTCCCGCGTTTATTTGGGGCAAAATTTCCCGCGTTTTTTTTACATCTCAGTGTTTCAAGGGTTTTTGTAACATCCGTTCTGTGCTACTAATTGTGTGATCTCAGGCTTTTTGCGAGGTTTAATCGCTTAGATTACAAATAATTGTTGATTGTTTTGCCTCTTTTACACGTTTTATTTGTTGATTCTCAAGTGAATAGGTCACATTTAAGTTATGTTCTGTAACCTCTGTTCGTTTCCGAGAAAAGAAAATTGAAGAAAATGGAAGAATACTGGTTATTTGGGTGTGTGTTCTTGTTTTCTGGTGTTCAAATAATGGAAAATCTGGGATTGATATATCTGTTTCAATGTGTTTATGTGTGTTGTAATATGTACTTTTCCTGTATTTTCTGAGGAAACAAACGGATCATTGCATTTTCATTTAGATTTCCATGGTGCATCCATTGCCTCACACTGTCATTCAGTATTTCTGGACTCCCTGTGTTTGTTCATACATACATATAACTCATCTTCTGTATTTAGATTTTCCAATTTAAAGAATTTTGTTGATTTAAACATCGAAACAATCACTAAAAATCATTCAATTTGATGCAGCTGAAGCCATCATTCTGGCTTTTCAGCATTTTGTGGTAATGCTTGGGACTACTGTTATCATCCCCAGCATCATTGTTCCTTTGATGGGTGGTGGCAACGTAAGAATTCAGTGACAATTCAGTAATATATATTTATGCGTCACTCAGTTCTGTATTGCTGTATGTGGAATTTAGACTATTTCTTTTGTCTATGTCCCTCTTTGATAGAAGGAGAAGGCTGAAGTGATACAAACTGTGCTATTTGTTGCGGGAGTGAACACATTGTTGCAGACTTTGTTTGGAACTCGGCTTCCGGTGGTGATTGGAGCTTCCTACACATTCATTGTTCCTTCTGTTTTCATTGCACTAGCCAACAGATACAGCATATATGCCGATCCCCATGAAGTTAGTTTAAACATTCTTATTGCTTTGCCATTATCTAGTTTCCGCATTTGCAATCTAGTAACTGTCATGTCTATTTATATAATTATTTTATCAGAGGTTTCTTAGAACAATGAGGGGAATACAAGGAGCTCTGTTGATTGCATCCATTCTACCAATTCTAGTTGGTTTGCTTGGTGTGTGGGGAATTATTTTGAGGTGGGTCCTTGCAGAAATGACACTTTGGGTTTGAGGAAGTTAATTTGAGTCTGCCATTTTATATTCTCAGTTAAATTTGATCTGATGAGCAGGCTCCTCAGTCCTCTTTCGGCTGTTCCTCTTGTAACACTTGTTGGACTTGGGCTTTATGAGCATGGTTTTCCACAAGTAAGGGTTCTTATGCTTTCAATATGATGCAACTATATGCTGATTATTGTTAAACATGACAATACCATGCTTTCTTTATGTTTTGATAATAAATTTCCATGGTTGTCCCTATCAAATCGAATAATCTGTTTATTGTATTTACCCTGGTTAGACTTGGTAAGTTTGTGAAACTTCAGACTTGGACCGGCCAATACTGAATGCAGACCAGATGACTCCCCATGGATGACTGGCTTTTTGTTCAGCTGAACATTGAAGCCATTTGACAGTTGCAAGCTGGTTAATATTAGGCTTGTCGAATACAAATAGGAGTGAGGTTGTAGATTGCCGATTTCTGTATTGTGTTGCTATTGTTATGGGTAGTTGGCTCTATATTTGACTCAACAGGTCCTTTTGGACAAGCAACAATGTTGGTAATTATATTACAAGTCAAACATGGCAAACCTATCTGATCAGTACAGTACCCCCCTACACATCTATCTCAAGATGCTTTTGAAACTACTTTGTATCAATTCCTATCATTGTATATGCAGTAACGGATAAAATTCTAGGGTCTTCCATTTGCTTACATAATTGGCCATAGAAGTTTTATTAAGTGAGATATTTTGCTGGTTGGGTTGCAAATATAAGTTTACTGGCAAAATTGAGTTGGTTTTTTAAGCTACATGTGATAAGGCTAGACGCTGGTGCTAACAAATTCTTATTTACTTTTCTTATATTTCTATATATGTAAAATATTTTCTTTGATGCTTTTTTTGTTTTTCTCGACAAGGTATTGGTTTGTTTACCAACTCTCTGCCTTTTGTTTCTGGCTGATGCTTGTAGTTGGCAAAATGTATTGAAGTTGGCCTTCCGGAGTTAATTATATTGATTATTTTCTCTCAGGTGAGTTCATACTTAATTATTGTTTTCTTCAGTCAACACCTACTTAACCTCTTTGGATTGATCTTATATGATTCTTACATAGATTTATTGGATTTCTGGGGATAGGTTTGATTTGGGGCTTGAATTAACTAATGCTTTTGCAGTATATCCCTTCTATTTGGAAATCAGAACGATTCAGATATGAACGATTCGCTGTCCTGTTGTCAGTAGCAATTGTATGGACATATGCAGCTCTTCTGACTGTAGCAGGTGCATACAAAAATAGATCTTTCCAAACTCAGATTAGTTGCAGAGTTGATCGCTCTGGGCTCATAGGTGGTGCTTCTTGGTGAGTTCATACCACTATAATTGCTTGCATATTTGTTCTTAGGCCCTCTATGAGATATAGTTGTAGTCTCCCACTGCAGTTTTCTTATATACACCTTCATATAATCATTTGATGTTTGATTCCATGCATTTTTGCTTGATGTCCAATTTCATAATATGTCATGGTTTGGTCAATTTACGGCATGAACCGCTTTCCACATCTAAAGGTTCAAAAGTTCTTATAGGGGTGGGCACTTAATTCTAGATATCACCTTTGGTGGCTTCTGAAAATATGAATCATGATCCAATTCCTGGAATCAAGTGGACCGAATTGTACGTTGAATTTTATATGATTGCAGATTGTGCTACTGTGGCCCTCGTTATATGTCAAGTTCAAACCACAATGTTGAAAAACAATAAATTCTCTACAGTGTGAATGAGGTTTAGGACAGTAATACTAGACTAAAAAAATTTAGTTACAGTGATACTTTTGTAATTATCTTCCATTTGACTGCAATGTCTATGCAGTAAGGGAATAAAACTGCTCAATTTCTTATGGTTTTAGTTTTTTATTTTCTATTTCTTTCTGTATTGCATCTATAACTGTTTACATAATAATGTTGGTAGTGTCAATACTATTTGAAGAGTAGACAAGTCCTTTACTATAATATGGACTGTTATTCTTGGTCTCAAATTATCCTACTCCTGAATTCAAATGATGAAATATTGAATACCTTAGAGTTGTTTGCAATTTATTTTACCTCCATTGTTTTAATTCACTTTGTGTATAGTTAAGGGTTTATACATGCATCTATTATTGGTAAATGAATTATATGGTTCATCTTATGTTTGTGGGCAACATCCATGTTGTTTGGAGTCTTTAGACACTAAAAAAGTAGCAATTTGAGTTTTACGCTTCACTTCTTATGATGACTTGATGTTACCTGTCAACATGCAGGATAAGGTTTCCATATCCTTTTCAATGGGGAGGCCCCACTCTAAATGCTGGCGAAGCTTTTGTAATGTTGGCTGCGGCTTTCGTTGCTCTCATTGAGGTACATTTATTGTAGTGCATACTGTCAGTCTTCTGTTTTATGGAGTACTCCAGTATATGTTTCTATCTTGCTGGAAGAAAACGAGGATGCAGGAAATATATAATGATGCACATAAATTATTTTAATGGACACTTAATATGATGGAAGTATGCTGGATCTTATTAATTACTACTTTTCTTTCCTCATATTATCTTCATGCGACTTGATTGCCGTTGAGTTGAATTCAAGAGTTGACATTGAGCTTATTTGTGTTAATTTTTTCATTCTTTATTTAGTTATTTATTTTCATTTTATCTTGCAGTCTACAGGAACATTTATTGCGGCTTCTAGATTTGGCAGTGCCACATATATACCCCCTTCTGTTCTAGGCCGTGGTGCTGGTTGGCTGGTAGGAATGGATGCTGCGATATAGATCATTATGTTGTTTCTTGCTTTTATATACACCTAAGTGTTGGTCTTGGCTCATCATTTTTATTTTTTTTTTGCTTTTGTATTTTCCATTTAGGGAATAGGAATTTTGCTGGATGGCTTGTTCGGTACAGTGACTGGCTCAACAGCATCAGTGTAATATATTATAATCTTCTTAAAGTTGCTGTTGCTTTGGCTCAAGGATGCTTAGATGAGAACATCTATTTCTTGTTATTATATTTGAAAATTTTAGCCTGCCTCAGATTTTGATGGCAAAAATCAGCTAAACTTTGTTTGTTAGAAAAACAAAGGTGGGCTGTGGGTTAGCTAAGTTTCAAATTTCGGATCATTCTATGGGATTGGTTCATGCATAGGCATTCTGTGCAACTATTCAGTGTTGTGAACCCAAAGTCCCTCTACATACTTCATATCAATCTCACAATTGACTCAGTGAGGAATTGATGTCCTGATCCATTTACCAATTTTTTATTTTTTATTTTTTTAACTTAACATGCTTTCTATTTGCAGAGAAAATGCAGGTCTTTTGGGGCTGACACGAGTTGGAAGCCGACGAGTGATTCAAATGTCAGCAGTGTTCATGCTTTTCTTCTCTGTATTAGGTGTGTGATATCATAATATCAATTTAGGTTGTCCTTATTGCGATACTAACATCAATTGCTTATTCATACTTGATTTTGTTACTCGAATGATATAACAATCACTTTTATTACGCCAACAATGCCAATATGAGCATAGGATTACAGTAGTAATTTGGTCTCTTGTTGGTTGGACTATTGTGACATTCCATGTCCTTTTTCAGGAAAGTTTGGAGCCATTCTCGCTTCTATCCCTTTGCCAATCTTTGGGGCTCTGTACTGCATCTTGTTCGCCTACATGGGTATGTATCCCCAATTCTTCACCAGTTTCTTTCATTTTTAAATAACTTAAATCTATTTTGGGATTTAAATAACTCTCGTGTCTGAATACTGCAATCCTGCATCAATTCTATAATTCTATTTTGCCAAGGACTGAAATAATATATACTCAGAGAAATATGTTCTTTTGTATAACCTTGCTGGTTATGAGAAAAAGTTTGCTGGTCTATTGCCTTGGATAACTCTCATTGTCGTAATTAGAATTTTGTGATTGCATTGCATGCTTTTGAAAAGTCCATGTAAGCTACTAATCGGTTATTAGATACAATTTCGGAAACAAACAAAATTGTCACACATTAAAAAAAAAAAAACCAAGAATATTTGCTTATTGAGGATAATTTTTTCAGTTCACTTCCTTAATCCTTTTTGCACTTAGCTACTAGCTGACATTTTGTTATGGTTTTACCGTGGTGGTGTAGCTTCTGCTGGTCTTGGGTTACTACAGTTCTGCAACCTCAACAGCTTTAGGACCATGTTTATCATAGGGTTCTCAATCTTCATGGGTTTCTCTGTGCCACAATACTTCAATGACTATGTGATTCAAACTGGTCGTGGTCCTGTTCGCATTGGCTCTGTCTGGGTATGTGCATTTGAAAATTACCTTAAATTCCTCATTGATTGAGGTCTGTCCAGTGTCTATCCCCAATTCTATGCTGGACCATTTAGTCTTATGCAAATTTTTGTTTTTTTATTTTTTATTTATTTCAGTTTAACATAATGATCGAAGTGATTTTCACGTCACCGGCTGTAGTGGCAACTATAATTGCTCTCTCCTTGGACTGCACTTTAGCTCGGAAGCACACATTGACGCGGCGTGACAGTGGTAGGCACTGGTGGGAGAAGTTCAAGTACTTTGATAAAGATCCCAGGAGTGAGGAATTCTATGCTCTCCCTTTCAGCCTTAACAAGTATTTCCCTTCA
Source organism: Cornus suecica (assembly GCA_963922005.1). Lineage (NCBI taxonomy): Eukaryota > Viridiplantae > Streptophyta > Magnoliopsida > Cornales > Cornaceae > Cornus > Cornus suecica. The sequence continues at coordinate 13,526,846 of OY998242.1, forward strand.
GTCTAACTCTCAAGTCTTTGCTTGATATGCATTGATAGATACATAGAAGAAAGCTACATTTGAATTGGTTGTGCCCAATTTGATGTTGTTGGCAATGCTTACAGTATACGGTAATGTGATATAGAGGTAAACGAACACCTTATATGAGTGGTGGTGGATACTGATACTGATTCTGGCTAAAGCTTATAAATTTAGCGCTGTGGACCAAAATTTCCATAATTATTACTTTTATTAGTTGATATATAAAAAGCCTTTACTGACCTGTAATAAGTAAGTAAGTAAATACTTAAGGAAGTAAAAAGAAAAACTACTTGCAATTCTAAAACTAACGATTTGAATGGGTTTGTTTAGAGATATGATTGCCACTATTTTGAGAGGACCATTTAAATAAATTGCTTGAGAAAAATGCGTGTCTGCAACTATTGGAACCTGTCTATCACTATTTTTTTCTTTTGTCTGATTAGACTTTATAGTAGTATTGAGATGGAGTTGCAATTTTTATTTTTTAATTGCATTGATATTTTTGGGTCCTCATAAAAATTTAACAATGAATAGGGTTTTTTAATGTTATGGTGACATCAAAACAGTTCAAAGTAATGTGATGTAGCTGCACTGTATAATAATAATGAAGTCGAATTTGGATATTGGTGGGTGTGTGTGATATCTCAAATATCAAATAATCGCTGTGAGCGGACGGTGTATTTTCCTATGTGTCATGTGGTGATTTGTTTAAGGAGTCGGCAGATTCGGTGTTGAGCGGTCTCTGGTACACTCGTCCGTACGATTGTACTCCCCTACACGACACACACATATTCATATATATATATATATATACACACGTACAAATATACAATGAATATCTTACGACCCCACACATGACATATTGTCCCACCTGCATCCATCAGCAAGGTTACACCACTTCATCAAGAACCGAAATCGAATCGATTTTTGAAAAATTGGAATCGAAATTGGAACTGAAAGGGGAAGGAATTGAACCGGAACCGAACCAAAAAATTAATTCGGTTCCGGTACCTTATATATTTATTTATTTTTAAAAAAAATCTCAATTTTATAAAATAAGATAATTATAAACTAAAGTATTTGAATTAAAGCAAACTCAAAACCAAATATATAATTAGTGGAATAAAAAAAGTAGTTTGGATTTGTATTGTTATTGAAATTAGTGGAGGTTTATTGCTAGTTTTTTGGTTAATAATAAAAAATATATATTAAAAAAAAAAAAATCGATTCCGGTTCCGGTTTGGTTCCTCGGGACCGGAACCGAAACCGAACCAAAATTTTCGATTCTTGAAATTTTGAAACCGGAACAAGAACCGAACCCCTATGAAACCGAACCGCCAATTCCGGTTTGATTCCTGAACACCCCTACTACTTCCACATCAATTTGTCCTTTACTTTATACACGTTGTAAACTTAAATCATTTCGATTTGGCTGAAATTTAGATCTAATTTGATTTGTAACATTAGATCATAATATAATAATATTATCCGATTAGTACCAATGGAATTGAATTTTATTCACAGATTTACAAATTAAATAACATCCTACATTGATTAATGTTGTATCTATAGTATCCAACTACCCCAATACATGTTCATTTGAGCTATTTTAATGTGCATGTGTTTGGGCTATATCACATTAATCTCAACATGGATCAAAGTATTCTACAAGTGAGTGCTCTGTGTTAAAATTTTACCACACTTAAATTAGTTTACGTTAAAATAACGGTGGTGAATTACAAAATAATGATTGTGAAGTCTCTATTTTTACGTTAAAATATGTGGATGTGGGTGTATTAGGACAATTATTGAAGTGTTTTATTTTATTACTTCTTCCGTCTTAATTTAAGTGTTCATATTTAGTATTTTATTCATTTTAAAATAAATATCTATTTTAAAAAGTCAAAATACTTTATTTGTTCAATTTATCAATTTAACCTTCAAATATTAAAATTATAAATATATACACTATAAATTATCATATCATAATATTAAAATCATGAATATAATTATATTTTATTCATTCATACTACAATAAAAATCAACCTCTTAAAATATTAAATTTGGGACGTATGGAGGAAGAGGTTGAAACTTCAAACCATTAAGTACTTCACAAGCATATATGAAGCAATAAAACCAAAATTGTGAAACAACTGCGATATATGTACTAACATGAAATGCATGGTTTGTAGACATGGATTGAAGCAAAATATGGCGAGACACTGGTCCTGTGGGCCCAAGTCTAGTAACATGCATGATCAGCTAATTAATGTCGACACCAATGGCCCCAGTTTGAGCTGGAGAAGACACATATAGAGTATAGACCTTTTCATTAATGCCCTCACTCAAATTAATTGTGTTTGTATCATTGTCATGGTTCGATGTAATGGCGTTGTGGCCCCGTAATGGTCATTATGGCCGGTAATAATAGTTACGTAACGAATTTTTGAATTATTGATATTATTATGGACTATTAAATCATAATGGATTGATTTTTACACTTGTAATGGTTATTATGGTGGTTATAATTTTAATTTTTACCGGTTCTAAAAATATTGTAACGGTTAATATAATTAAAAAATTTCAAAAATTTGGGTTAATTTTTTTTTATTATGTATATGATATAATAAATGTTACTTCATTATTGACAAAAAATCTTTACACAGAAAAGTCAAAAAAAATTGAACTGGTGAAATAATCTTTGCATGTACTTTTTTAAAAATTATTTTACATTATTAGAAATAAATTATATCTTTTGTGATTTCAATTTTTTATTTATTTAAATTTAAAATTAATTTAATAATATCATAACAAGTATATTATAAACATTGAAATAACGATGACATCATTAGATTTATTAATAACTCATTTTTATATTAAATTTCTTTAAAAAATTAAATAAAATTTACTTAAATCTACCAAAAAATCATCTTTATTCATTTATGTTGCCCAAAATATCTAATTAGAATATTTTGGGAAAGAATCGTAAGATGTGCAAGATTTTTAAAAAATCATAATTACGATAACTAAATTATACTGACCCGAATCTGTTACACTGATACCGTTATCATTACAATGCAAACCTTGATCATTGTGTGTGAGAATTCAAAAGATTACCATCAAGAATGGTAATAAGTCATAGTTACCATTCTTGATGGTAACCCTTTTGAGTTAGGTAATTAAAATCCTCTTAAATTTGCCATTAATAACGAGTGATCCAAGAAGAAGAGCACATGCATATATGGGACTTAACGAGTGAAATTGCATACATGTGTGTGCATGCATATATATGAAATATGGATTCATAAAAACACGGTCAACTCGATGAGTGAAACTCTAAGGCCTGTTTGGTAGGTGGTTTGGTTCCAGTTGGTTTGGTTTGCTCTTGTGTTTTATGGGTAGAGATCATATTTGGTAGCATTGGTTCCAAATTTTTGGTTAGACCAAGTAAGACCAAATCAAACCAAAATGACCTCATTTCAGACAAAAAAAAAGTGGTTCCTGGTGGTCCGGTCCAGTCTTATTAATAAAATATATTTATAAATAATTAAAAAATAAAAAATAATAATAATAAATTAAATAAAACATATTTTAAAAATAAAATATAAATAATAAATAATAAACAAAATGAAATAAATAATAGCTAATAATAATAAAAAAATGAATATAATAATAAATAAATGAATAAATGAATAAATAATAAAATATATTTATAAATAATTAAAAATTAATAATTAATAATATAAATAATAAATTAAATAAAACATAATAATAATAAAAAATGAATACAATAATAATAAATAAATATAATAATAATAAAAAATGGACTAAATAATAAATAATAATAATAAATTAATAAAATAAATAATAAATTACATAAAACATATTTAAAAATATAATAAAAATAATAAATAAATAAATGAAATAAAAAATAAATATAATAATAAATAATAAATAAATATAATAATAAATAATAAGTAAATATAATAATGAATAGATACTTCATAATAATAATAAAAAATGAGTATAATAATAATAAATTAATATTAAATTAATAAAATATATTTTTAAATAATTAAAAATGAATAAATAATTTATAAATTAAATGAATTAAATAATAATAATAAATAAAATATATTTATAAATTAATAAATAATAATATAAATAATAAAATATATTATAAAATGAAGAAATAATAAATATTATAATGCATAAATAAATATTATAATAAATAATAAATAAATAGTAAGACCAAACCGCTTACCAAATAAACTTTTTCAGATCAGATTAGACCAGATCAAACCCGATCCGACCCGACCAAACCAGATCAGAAAAACCCCTACCGAACATGGCCTAAACATCCACTCATGCAGTCATGCTAGTCTCCTTGGTATCACTATCACCTCAAAACAAGAAAAGAAAATTATTCAGCTACTTATTAGTGAAAAAGAATAAGGAGCTGAAGAATTATTTATTTATTTATTTTCTTCAGCTACTTATTCTTTTTCACTAATAATTACGACTTCAATTCAAAAAATACAGCTATAACTTTAGAAACAAAAAATATGTTTTCCGATTTTTTCAAAGACACTTGTTTTTTTTTTTTAAAAAAAAGAAAAAGTCTTTTTCCAGGGATAGCAAATTGTGTACATCTTGTGGGATTTTTATTTTTGTGCTTGTTAAGTGGTGAAATAAGGGTTTACCATATCCTCGGGTTTGTAATCATTTTTGAAATTTTAAAATTAATATTATTCGAATACGTTATATTCTTGTATATCCGGGTGAATATGGTGAAAGCAAAGTGGATAAAATGATTAAGAGGGAGAGAGAATGGCATTACTGGTCACGGGATAGGTGTCCAAATACTGAGGAACTGTACCCTTTTTTTGTTAAGACCCCCGTACACTGTGCCTTGCTGTGCACCATGTGAACAAGTTGTGGCTCCTCCGTTTTAATATCTCTCTATCTATATATATATATGTATATAACACACAATGCGTACCTTATATGAGCTATATACATACACTACATACATACTACATAAACCCCAACCCAACTGGCACTTTTGATTCATTCACAAAGAGAGCAGAACCCACCTCACCAACGACAAAACTAGTCAGGATTCGACCCTGATTCTCTTTTGGTTTTTCCCCCCACTCTCCTTATTTCCTTCACTTCATACTAGAAATCAAGACATTGACATTGTATCATTCCACATCTATATCTATATCCATATCTATATATATATATATGCAAGTGTGTACTTAATTTGTATCATTCCATTCACCTCCTTTGTTGATAAGAAGAAAAACCCACTTGGTAATTTTATTTTTCTTCCAAATTTTCAATGGATGGTGGTTTAGATTCAGAATGCAGTAGTGGGTGTGAGTCTGGTTGGACTGTGTATTTGGAGCCCTCTTTTATTTCCCAAAAGGGCAATAATGGTAAAGAAAGGGGTGGTTTTAGTAGTGATGGAGAAAAGAAGGGAAAATTTGAGGATGAGGAAGAGGACTTGTCCATGATCTCTGATGCATCCTCTGGTCCTCCACATTTTCATGAGGAGGACTATTTTGGTAATTTCAACAATGGGTGTTTTTATAATAATGCATCTATCGATCATGCCACGTTGCCCAAGTTGAGCAATGGAAGAATTGGGAAGAAATTAGTTAAAGAAGATTGCAAGTGTCCAAAGGGGATTGAGGAACAGCGTTCTTTACTTGATGACACTGCTAGTTCTCCTATCTTCAATTTCTCTGATGTAAGTTCACAATAATGTTGATATTGAACAGTGTGAGGAAGATATATATATATATATATACATATTGTGGTAGCTAGCTCTTCAATGAATTGACCATTTTATTGTTTTTGGCAATTTGATAGAACAATTTAAAACTCAACAACAATCAAGCTTCAATGGGGACTATCTTGGAGTTCTCTCAAGGTCACTCCACAAATCATATTCAGGTACTTTTCCTTCTTTCTTTTTTTTCTTTTGACTCAATGGTCTGAATCTACACAGTGTTCGGTTTGCAACTCTCAAAACGGCTTTATGTTTTTTTAAACTTGAAAGTCAAAGAAATAAAAAAAAGTTATATAAAAAGACTGTTTGGTTAAGTTGTTTATGTGTTTTTAGAAAAACTCAGTTATTTGAAACTCGGTTTATGAGGACTTTCTTTTATTATTCTCGGAAAATAGTTTTTTATTCTCACAATTGTTGACATTTATTTTCGGATATGTAAACCAAACATACTCTAAAATATTCGGTTTTTAATCGGTGATATATATATATATATATATATAGAATATATGGTTTAAACTTAAAGAGTTGTTGCAGGGGATGGGAAGATCTGCATTCCAAGGTAATTTAGGATTCTACCAGTCCTCTCTGTCTGGAAAACAACAGCAGCAAAACCAGTTGAGTTATTGTTTAACTTTCTTCTTAAATGCTTGTAGTTAATGCTTCATTTTACCAATGCTTTATTTATTTATTATTTTATTTTTTATTCACATGCAGGTGGTTTGATGGGAAGAGATGGGGATGAGGATGAGGTTTAATTGTATCCAACACTACTGTTTTGCTGTTGTACAAGTTGCTTAGAGAGAAAATAGGTAGTGTGAGGGTTGTCAAAGCAAAAGGAATTGGATCTCAAAAATGGATTTAATTCCTTTTTTTTCTTTTTTTTCTTTTTTTTTTCTTTTTTTTTTGTGTGTGTGTGTGTGTGTGTTCTGTCAATGAAGTGGGAAACAACATGAGAGGAAATGTGGGAAATAAATTTCCTGTTTTTTTTTTTTCTTTTTCAGAATTTAATGCCTTTGTCTATGAAGAGGGTTTACATATGAGCTGTGTGTCCTTTGGACAGTCTCTGTGCAGCCATGCCCAACCTTGTTATTCATGGTGTCCCATGCTTTCTTTATTTCAAATACCTAAGATCTCCAATTTTGTCGAAGTGTCTTTATAATTTTTATTTGTTTATTTAATTTTAAAAGAAAGAAACTACAATAAAAAAAAATGCAATTGAGAAATAGAAATGATTTATCCACATGAAATCCAACTTTGCCAGTACTTTATTTATTTTCTATTTTTTCACAAGATGAAATGAAATGTCAAGGTTTATAGTGTTAACTATCAATTACTCTAAAAACTTAAGCAACCTTTGGCTCTGATACCAAATTAATTATTCACTACTCTAAAAATTTAAGTTATTAGAGAGAGTGTAGTTTAAATATTATGGATATCTTATCTCTTATATCTATTTACCTAATCATGTTGGAGACTGAGAGAGTAATGACCATCATCAAGATTCAAGACAGGATCCAGGCCATGCAAATCAAGACCAGGACATTTTAGATTGGAACAGTAATATTTTATTCTTAATGGCTCTTCAATTGGCAACTCCTATTTACAGCAAAAGCAAGGCATGAAGAACTACCCAATTTCTATATCTGTTTTCTATAATTATGATCCACATATATAGATGTTATTTATAAGCATGAATAAGGTGGTATTCATTCAAATCTAGATTGAAAAGCTCACAATATGTAGAACTAGAGCAAGATGTGTAAGAGTATTTGGCTCATATAGAGACAATACCTCAATATCTTACCAAAGTCTAATGGTCAAGCGGTATCTGTCATTGCTTTCAAATAATCTCAATATCTCTTAGTGTCTAGACAATAGAAAATTGCTGGTTACTACAAAAATAACTATGATATGGTATCCCAAATCAATTACAGTAAAATAATTTGTGCATATCACGCGCATGTGGTAAAATCCCTTCACATATTAAATCTTTCCTGGTGTATTACACATATTTATTATTAGTTTGGGGTACCACGTTGATTTATTCCCAGGATACCTAATATCTTCTCCTAGACAAGGCTCCATCTTAAGAGTCATACTACCTTTGTTTCATATTAGTTGTCCACTATTACAATTTTAATTGTCCCAAAATATTTGTTCAGTTCGAATTTCAATGTAATTTAAACTTTCACTTTTCTCAACTATCTTTCTTCTACTAATTAAATACCGGACTCTATCATAATATTATATTATTAAGGGAAAAATTAGAAATTGCACATTAATTAATCAAAATTAATAAAAAATTAAAAAGTTTAAATTGGATAACTATTTTGGGATGGAGGGAGTAATGAGTCACTGATTAAGTTTAACATAAATACAAGGAAATGTGACACGTGGTTCGCACTCGATATCGGTATTTGTCCAGGTGGTGATAATAAGGCCTACCATGGATAATGTCATAATGGGGAGTTGTTAAGAGGGTAAAGGAGAGAAAGAAATGCCAAAATTAATGAAATGGAATATTTGATATGCATCTTTATGGACCCTTTTTAAAATCCTTGGATCCTGCCTCAGATCTTCCTGACCCAATGCAACATGCCCTACTTAATTTAATATGGCCCCTATTTATCTCATTTGGAAGGATCTAATTATTTAAATAATGCACATATTATTGGTGTTAGTATTTTTGCCCCCTTGGCTGCTTTGAAGCTGTCACTAGATTTGATGTCAAATACAAGCTAGTATTTGTGTCTTATTATTGGTTTTGTATATTTTTCAAACTTCTGATTTAAAAATTGGTGATTAATTTGAATTGATAAATTAATTTAAGGGATATTATCAGTAAATTTCCTATAGTTTCATTTTTGATCAACTAACCCCTTCTAGTTCAAAAAATTATTCTATGGTTAGCAAAATGTATCAACTTGTCCCTTTCCCTATAATTTCAGAGGTATTTTGGTCCAAAATTATAGGAAGGGGGACAAGTTGATACATTTTGCTAATTATAGGGGAGTTTTCTGAACTAGAGAGGGATTAATTAATAAAAAATAAAATTATAGGAAAGTTTACTGATAATAACCCTTAATTTAATTACTATCATATTTCCATCATGCATCCATACTATCTACTTGGCATACTCTTCATACTCACAAATTTTAATTTACGTTTTTTTAGAGATGTCACTGTCATACATCATCCAGAAGATGTGAGATACAGGAATGAGTGTTCTTTTACATATATATATATATGTATATATTTCAAATTCACAGGTACAGGAATGGGAGTGTTCCATGTTGTCAAGAACATGTTTAGAAATAGGGGATTGGAAAGAAAGAAAGCTAAAGACCAAGGAAAGAAATATAAAAAAAAATTGATTATTAGCCAGAGGGTATGGGTATAACAAATTTTGCCCCACCAACCACCATCAAAACAAAGCTTATTATTGTTTCTTACATTAAATTACCAGTATCATACCCTGTCCTGTACATTTTCCACCAAGGACTGTTCCTATGTCTCACTACAATAGTCATCACCTGCATGACTGTACATGACTTTTATTCCTTATCTATTATATTATATACTTTTAACGGTATATAATATGTATGCACCTGTGAGAATGAACATGCACATTATATAATTGGTGCCACAATCTATCTAGATTTGCCCTATCACACCTTCCTATTTTTTAATAGGTAAATCCAATAGAACATGCTTATACATGAAGTTAGATTACCATGATTGAAACAAAAATGCACCTGATGAGATAGATTTATATAGTATAATATTTGATTTTCACTCAAAAATTTACTTGCAGATTTATTTGGTAGTGTATTTTCCAGATACATATTGTTAAAAATTGTTTGTCCAGATAGAAATTGAAATACTTCCACCAGTGCTCTGAATACTTGGGCCAATTTCACCTCATTACAAACTATTTAAAATAACTGTTTTTTACTATTTTTAAAAGCTTGTAATACAATAGTTATAGAAACTTAGATACTGATGCAACATCTACAGAAGATCAAGTAAATGATCAAATATAGATACCAAAATACTAAACAATGGGCAAACTTTATTAACCAAAGAGTCAGTAGTGTACTACAGTACAACATCTGCATTGTCACAGAAAATACAACGTTAACGTGGAGTCATATGTATACGTATGGAACATAGTTCCAGTGCCCAATATATATCTGGGCGCTACAGGTATTGGATAAATACAACAAGTAGTTATGAGCATTGTAGCAGCTATAAACACGGCATATATTTATTCTAGCAACCGTTTGTGCTTACACCAGGCGATTGCAACTACATACAGAAAAATGCTACCAGTGGCACTGCCACCAACTGTCCACAGGAAATCTTGCATCCCGGCTTTTGCATCATCAAACAACTCGATTTTGATGTTCATACCGAAAATGCCGGCCACGACCACAAACGCACTTACCACCAGGGTTGCTGATGTTAACATGACTCCCATTTGCAAGAGATGGTTCTGTTTGTCATCCAACATTATGTTGATGTAGTCTTCCGTGTCATCAACGTACTCCCTCAGCTTCCGGAAACACCCAAAGACAAACATATTGTCAATAGAGTCTATGATGGAAACTTAACAAGTTTCAAAAACATTGAATTCTCAGGTAGTGTTGGATCTTTGAAGACGATAATGAGAGGGAAACCCATGCCTTGTACTCTCTCTCGTCTGATCCAACTTAGATTTGACCCTTAGACATCGAAATTAAGAAGAGCTACCTTAGATCTAGAATCAGATACACCTTATACAAGACTTAATTAGTTACTGAAATATTACTTTTCCATGTCAAGTATCGATTTAGATCCCTTCTCATTTGATACAATGTGGTGCTATAATGTTATGTGTTTTGGTTGATATATAATATTTATTTTATATGACAGTCTACTATTGCTCATTAATTTAGTACCCAGTCTGCCTTTCAAGCCAAAAGTGATTTAAAACACTCACTGCTTTTTTCCATCATCTATTGAAAATCCACAAAAATCATCCATATATATTAAAAACCAACCGTCTGGGAATTTAGATATATGTTTCGTACTATGTTGTTGTATAATGTAATCTGTTTTAGGTTCTTTTGGGCCCTATATGCGAGGTTAGAAAAAATTCAAAATCTCAGCATCCAATTCCTTTCCATTATTCCATAATACAACCCTGCGTCCACAACTGCAATCCATGCTCTAGCCTTTTCCATACGCAAATATATAACCAATGGAACCCTGCATTTCTCATAGGCATGTCTACGGTACTTAAGAGTTTGACTGCACACTTGTCGGTCTCACAACCTGTCTTAGACATGCTTCGTTGTCTTCTCCAGAAACATATTTTGACATGTAGATAAATGTATTCAAGTTCACCTCACAACATATTGTCTGTGTTGGGATCAATATTAGGAGCTTTCGCAGCCTATAATTTCTCCCCTACTACAGCCCAAGTCACAGTCCATCTAAATGGATGCTGCTCTCATGCTACGCACGGACTCCCACTCTCACTCTCCACGCACTTTGACACCTACTTTCACTCTGTGTGGCTCATCTTTTGCCGTTTTCAGTTGTCACATTTGCCATTGCTACAGCTCCATCTCGTGTGCACACTTCCACTTGTGCTGTAGTGTCTCACGCCTCCAGTGGCTTGCACAAACACATTGGAAATACTATGGGGGATAATTTTTTCCTTTTTCATTCTTTGAAATTTCGGCTAAACATTAAAAAAATCTGACAGCAAATAAAGGTTTCTAGTTCCAAAGGATAAGTAGCACACATGCTACAGCACCACAATGAAGCTTAGAATGGCAGACAAGATTTCACCTATTGGGTAGTAGAAAAGACCTGGAAGAACTGAATACAGTAGCCTACAGCAGTAGGTGCAGCAAGGATATGATATGTAATTGACACAAGGCTACCATTAAAGGGAATACAAGTAGATAACACTAAATAGAAGGGGAAGTCATGTATTTTCACAAATACAGCACTTCTATGAAGAAGACATCTTATTGCATTCTTCAAATGCTAAAGTCGTCGTAAATTCAGTTGCATATACTTGAATCTAGGAAAGTTTATCTTGACTGCCTCTGACATTCTCTTTAAGATTCATATTTTAAGGGTATCAAAGCATAATACATCAAAACAAACAAAAGAAGAGATGCTACTTTTCACCAAAAAGATCCCCCTCATGAAATTCACGAGAGAATTAAATTAATCAGCACCCAATATGTACGATTTTTTGAGTTGAGTTGCATACCGTGGACAGTTTATTTAGAGTACCATCAATCTGAACGAAATATGCCTCCAAGAGCATTTCAAGCTCCTCCACATCAAGGTGCTTGCTTATACCACTGTGTGTGGTACTAGTTCGGGCCCCATGGCTGTCTCTGCCATTAGATGCACCGAAATGTTCCTGGGTGTTATCAATTTGTTGAAGATCACCTTCATAATTGGCTGAATAGCCACCTTCCATAAATATTTCACTGGAAATCCTGATACATTGCAAGAAAATAATTTCGAAGTTGCGAACCAAAAGAAGAAGGAAAATGGGGGGATTATACCAAGAAATCAATAGGCAAGATATTCCATACCTATCATCCATGTTGGTCCGAAGAACTTCATCATCCATGGCGTTCTGCTCACTTATAGAAGAAATAGAAGAGTCTTCAAGCTGTTGTTGCACCAGCTTCTCAGTCAAATACATCTCAGCCATATCTTCATCATCATCAAGTAGGTGCTCTAATTCATCCCTTACCTGGAAAAGTATATATGTGCATATCAAGAAAAGTCACAAATTTCCTTCCCTGTACAACATTTAGGGATTAAAACACTTCACCTCGACCTTCAAGGAAAACATTACACCCACCAAAACATGTAAAACAAAGTATAAAAGGAACACAAAAATCAAAAATAAAAATGAGAAAAATAAATCCGAAGATCTAAATACTATAGAAGGAGCTGTATTTTTCCACTTTGAGATCATCTACTTCTGTTTACATCAACACAAATAACTAAATCTAACAGCTACTGCATAACACATTTATGGGAATTCAGAAAACAAGTAAAGAGCCATAGGATGCAGAAGAACAGACAAATCGAATGAAATTTCGGGTTGCATTTCTTGCCTTTTGAAGTCATAGAACAAATAGTTTAAGAAACATAATAATTTTCAAATTCTTTACTTTGCCGTTGTAGGATTATAAAAGGCATCCACCAGTTGGTGAAAACTGGGGATGCAAACTGAAGGCAAACCAAGGGTACTAGATTGCTAGATAACAATGACACCCATGCATCAATAATATGTTAATTTAATAAGCATATAAATTTTCATCCTACTGAGTATGCATAATCTCAGCTTCCCCACACACAGTAAGTCGATAACAAATGAGAAGTAAATCAACAATAATTACTGCCTCAATTTCCATAAACATGATACCAAGCTAATGAATGGGAACATAATATGAACCTATAAGTAAATCACATAATCAACACAAAATTACAATCTAAAATCCACCCAACCTTTTGAACTCGTCCAGTTATTGCGACCAAGCGGCTTTTAATCTGGCGGACACGCTCCAAGTTGAGAGTACTAATCTTTGAAGTCAGCTTATCTAAGGCAGGATGAGCTTCTTGCTCCAATGTCCTTGCCTTGAATAATATTTTTTTTTTTTTTAAAAAAAAAAAAGTTCAGAGAAAATAAAATGTGAATAGAGAAGCGGTAACAGAAATGTCAACTGAAAACTACATACAAGAGTTAATTTTTTTACCTCATTGTCCAAGCAACTGCAAGCGGCTTCAAGGCAAGCTTCCAATGCAATAAACTCAAATGGAAGAACTTTCAATCCATCTTGATTGTCAAGAGCTGGTTTTCCTTCTGCCTTGCCCCCCTCGCCCGTCTGTGGAAAGCCTCCGGACACATCATACAAATCTGACCAATCCGTATCAACAACATTGACCCTACCCTCCTATATTGTGCATAAAAAAATTAAAATAATCATCCAACAATCATACTTGACAATACAAAAAGTGAACTATATGAATAGCACTCTAATTCCAAGGATTCAGAGCAGGTATAAACAAAAAATACTTAGAGCTCATTGTTGGAAATCAGAATTAATTCTTTCCTTATTTCTCTTCCCTGATTTTAGGGCTTGATGTTTCCATACTTGTTTTCCTTAATTAACTGCTTGATGTACTCCATATATCAAGGCTTGATATACTCTATATATTCAGCCTTGATATACTCCATATGTTAAGGCATAATGTACTCCTCTTTTGTGTATATAAACAATGGCCAGTCTGATTTAGACTTAGGCCAAATTACAGAATTCTATTTGGTATCAGATCCAAAGTTTTTTCCCGTCTCTTCTCTTTCTACTCATCTCAAATTATTATTATTTTTTTCTCTCTTCTCTTTAAGTTGTGGTCAATCCTACATCACAAACCCCTCTCCCATTCTCTTTTTTCTCCTCTTACCAAACGCCTAGGTGCAGAAAAACCTAGGGCAAAATCTGGTGTGCGCAATATTATAGGGAGGATCTCTCCCTAGGACCGGACCCCTGTTTTTGGGGTATTCCCTTAGCATCCAACATGTGTTAAGGGTCCCTCTATTTTTCTTCTCGTGACCTATTTTTGGGCAGCCGGTGTGTTCGGCAGCATTGTACCTTACTTTTGTCGTGTCTCCGGCAATTTTACTGATATGTATTGGACTGTTTTATGATACTCTTTGAATATGTCCAGATTTTAATGGTATAGATTTGCTTATTATTATTCTGGATATTTGGAATTTTTGGACTTTGCTCAATATTTGTCATTGGTCTACAATCTTGATATATTTTTGAAGTATTTGATAGTATGGGTGATACTAGCGAAGGAGCTATGGGTGTTTCACGTACTAAGTTGTTTTTCTTTCAACATGCCGCCAAGGCATGTGCGACTACAATAACTGCTACAGGTACTCCTACAGCCTTTCATGTTAAGACTAAAATTCCTACTTAGATGTTGGATTCAGGGGCCAGTGATCATATGACTAGTGAGTTATCAGTTTTTTCATTCCCATGTTATTCCTGTTCAACAATCTGTTTGCCTTGTCGATGGTTCACCACTCCCATCCGTAGTAAGGGCGATGTGTGTTGATATTACCCTAACTTATGTTCTTCATGTTCCTAATCTTGCTTTCAATCTCATATCTGTGAGTCGTCTTACTCAAACTCTTAACTGTGCAGATATATTCTTACCTGATCGTTCTCTATTACAGGACCTGAATTCGAAAAGGGTTTTTGGCAAGGGGTATGAGCGGGATGGGTTATATTACTTTGGAGAGTCGGCTCATTTTCAGTCACATTCTTCTAGTCTTCAAGCATTTGTTTTACCAAACTCAAGCTCCTATGATTTCTCTTTAGATACTTTACAGTTATGGCATGCCCGTTTAGGGCACGTTAACTTTCAGTATCTATGTTTGTCTTTTTCTTCATTAATAAAAGCTTGTAAGACTCAAAAATTTCATTGTGTGGTGTGTGAACTTTCCAAACATACCAGATCTAGTTATGTTCCTCGTATGCATCGCGTTCCTAGTGCCTTCGATTTAATTCACTCTGATGTGTGGGGGCCTTCCCCAGTTACTGCTTTCTCAGGACATCGTTATTACGTAACTTTTATTGATGATTACTCCAGATTTACATGAGTTTATTTACTTAAAAAGAAATTTGAGGTGTTTACCTTGTTCTCTCAATTTTTGCAGATGATAAAAACTCAATACAACACTGTGGTGCGAAATATTCGATCAGATAATGGGCATGAGTATCTTTCAAATGAGTTTCACTCTCAACTTAATCAAAAGGGCATTTTACAACATATTACTTTACCTTGTACACCTGAACTAAATGGTGTGGCGGAATGTAAAAACCGTTACATCATGGATATGGTTCGGTGTCTCTTACGGGAAATGCAAGTGCCCAAAACTTTTTGGCATATAGCTGTTATCACTACCACTTATCTGATCAATCGTACTCCTAGTTGAGTCATCAATGGTAAAGCTCCACTTCAAATACTTCAACCCGATAGTACTTTATTCTCTCTATTGTCTCGGATTTTTGGTAGCACTTGCTTTGTCAAAAACCGTAGTCCTACTCGTTCTAAACTAGATGATAGGGCTATTCGTTTTATATTTTTGGGGTATTCTAGTATGTCTAAAGGATATCATTGTTATGATCCAATATCTAAACACTTGTTTCACTCTCTTGATGTTACTTTTCCTAAAGATGTTCATTTCTATGGTACTTAATCCTTAGTGCAAAACTTTCATCCTAGTACTGTTGAGAATGAGACTTCTCCACTGGCTCGGCCTGCTCCTATTTTTGAGGCAACTATAGTGGACCAGTCTCCTTCTGCTCCTTTACAGGTTTATTCTCGTCGCCCTTGCCCTCAGCCTCCTCTGCTGGAATCTTCCTCGGACTCGGGTAATTCTCCTACTCATACAGTTCCTAATGCCTCCATACCACAGTCTCGTTATCCTTCTCGTGTTCGCAATCCTCCTTCTCGATATGGTTTTTATGGTAGTACTAATCATCCTATTACCCAGTATGTTTCTTATCAGGGCCTTTCAGATTCTTATCAAGCATTTTTAAGGATGGTTGGATCAGTCACTATTCCTCGAACGGTATCAAAAGCACTACAAGACCCTAAATGGGTTGCTACCATGAAAGCAGAGATGGATACGTTACAGCATAATCAGACATGGGAGCTTGTTCCATTACCTAAGGACGAAGAGACTGTGGGGTGCAAGTGGGTCTTTAATGTGAAGTACTTAGCAAATGGTACTGTTGACCGATACAAGGCTCGTCTTGTGGCTAAAGGATTTACATAGATTCCCGGGAAAGATTTTTGTGCTACGTTTGCTCCTTTGGCTAAATTAACAACAGTTCGGCTTCTTGTATCCATACCGGCTACTCATTCTTGGCCTCTTCATCAAATGAATGTCAAGAATGCCTTTCTTCATGGTGATTTGCAAGAGACTATTTACATGGATCCTCCACCGGGTTTTCGGGCTGAGGGGGAGTATGCAGGCAAAGTGTGTCGCCTTCGTAAATCTCTTTATGGTCTGAAACAGTCACCACGGGCTTGGTTTTGCAGGTTTAGTGAAGTTATTCTTTCTATGGACTTTATGCGATGTCACTTTGACCACACATGTTTTAGTCGTCGTCGTTCAGATGGGCAATGTATTATTTTATTAGTATATGTTGATGACATCATTATCACAGGGGATGATTCCACAGGTATTGCACAAGTGAAAAAAGATCTTGGTCGGTTATTTAATGTGAAAGATTTGGGCTCTCTTCGCTACTTCCTTAGCATTGAGGTTACTCGTTCTTGCCATGGGATATCCCTTTCTCAGCATAAATACACTTTGGATCTTCTTCAAGATACTAGCATGATAGGTTGCAAACTAGCTTCCGCTCCTACGAATTTAAACCTTAAGCTTTCTACTGAATCAGGGGAGTTGCTTCCTGATCCGAGTGTGTACCAACGTCTAGTAGGTTGCCTTATCTATTTGACGAATACTAGGCCAGACTTGACATTTGCAGTAAGCGTCGTTAGTCAGTTTATGCATGCACCTCGTACATCTCACTTGGATACAGTTTATCATATATTGCGGTATCTTAAATCTTGTCCCGACCTTGGTTTATTCTACTTATCAGGAGATCAGTCAGAGGTTTCATATTTCACTGATGTTGATTACGCTGGATGTAAGACATATAGACTATCTACTTCTGGCTTTTGTACTTTCTATGGTGATCATCTTGTATCATGGAAGAGTTAGAAACAAGCTATAGTTTCTAGATCATCAGTTGTGGCTGAATACCGTGCTATGGCTCAGGGTACATGTGAACTCCTTTGGATTCGTTCTATTCTCACTAAGTTAGGTATACCTGTTAAAGGATCTTCCAAATTATTCTGTGATAATAAATCAGCAATCATGCTTGCTTCAGATTCTGTTCTTCAAAAAAGGACAAAGCATATAGAGGTTGATATTCACTTCATTCGGGAGAAGGTTCAGTCAGGCATTATTGTTCCACATTTTATTCCCTCATCCGAGCAAACTGCGGATATGTTTACTAAATCGGTGGGGTCATCGTTACTGAAGTCGTCTATAGCCAAGCTGGGCTTGGTTGATATCTTTACTCTAGCTTGAGGAGGAGTATTGGAAATCAGAATTAATTCTTTCCATATTTCTCTTCCTTGATTTTAGGACTTGATGTTTCCATACTTGTTTTCCTTAATTAACTGCTTGATGTACTCCATATATCAAGGCTTGATATACTTTATATATTCAGCCTTGATATACTCCATATGTTAAGGCATAATGTACTCCTCTTTTGTTTATATAAACAATGGCTAGTCTGATTTAGACTTAAGCCAAATTACAGAATTCTATTCTCATGAATAGAGGAAAACACAAAAACAACATCCAAATTCAATTCAAAGTGCAAAATCAAGAAGATAAAAAAAATTCAGTACATTTTCAAGAAAATATGGCATGGCTATTGGTCTTCTGAAAATTAAGTTGTATATTGTGGTTTCTTAGGTTCATAAGATGTATTCTCTGAAGACACCATTTTTCTTCACGGCTTGTATAAAATGAAACTTGTCTTACAAGATGAAATAATGGCCCAATCTGAACTTCAATTCCATGACGGCCACATATATTATTAACAAAGCACTTGAAGTAAAGCTATTAGCTTTTGATGGGTTGAATTGGTGTTGCATTAGTGTTGTATTGTGCCTATTGGTGTGAGATATTAACAGGAAGCTTTGAGGAAAGCAGTGTCTTCTAAATGATGCACAGTCCCTTCTGATGAAAGATATTAACAAAAAGATTCGAGGAAATTAGTGTTTTCTAGATGATAGGAAGCTAGTAAGAGCTAACAGCCAATCCATGGGTCTTTGAGCCCGAGTATCAGACAAAGCAAAATAGTGGTGGAAGATCGAGGATCCTTTTGAACATCCTGTTCTAATAGGAAATAGTATATCACGAAATTAGTTGGTGAAAGTTGACGATAAAATACATGGATGTTCTAGTAGACATTATACTCTTGTCATACAACAAGCCTTCAGAGGAAGGTCAAAGCAAGAAAGACATCAATGTCATTGTATTGCATCTGCAGTATATTTAACATAAATGCACAACAAAGTTCAGTAAAAAAATTTATAGTAGCCGGCACTATATTCCGCATGAGTAGATGTTCTTATAGTAAAAGAAAAGGATGTAAAAATGAATTTTTGTCATTCATGAAAAAAGAAAGAAATGTGGAAGTGGTGTTTGATGTTGGCCTTCTCCATTGGCTCTTTGAATGTGGTTGTGTCTTCTTTTGCCCCAAAAAAAAATGCTTAGCTGCTTTCTTCACAAATTTTTGTCCCTTTTAGAAATATATTCCGCGTTTTTGTGTTTTATGCGTGACATTTTTTTTGTTGTCCAAGGTTAACAACGACATTCTGCAACGATTCAAATTCTTTATCGCAACACACGTCTTGGTTTTCCTTGTTTTTCTAAGGTCAATAATTAGACTTGCAGAACATAAATCTTTTAATAAAAATGATTGACATTTTGATCAAAGGCCATGTCAGTGCACTGACTACAACTACAACTACCTAGTTATGGTCACATATACATGCAGCTCATGTAAAAGACAACTTTTGGAAAGGGTTGGGTTGCCCATAATATTTAACTTCGAAAACAATAAAATACATTATTATCATTATTACTCTGTACTTGGAACAAACTTATGGCAGTACAGCCTGGTTTTGTAACCTTTAGGAGCTTAATGTTGCCTTCGTCACGAACATGGGCATTTTGCATAGTTACCAATTCATAACTTTGACTATTAAGGGTTTTAACTAACTCAGGTAGAACCTCCCTTGAAGACTACCAGATTATTCTATCAAGTTTTTTAAAATCTATGGTGAAAGCAATAATAAACATGCACTCGTTCTTCACAGACTTCACTACTGTTCAGCCAATTGCCCCCTTTAATACACCCCCAAAAATATACAATATATATATATATATATACTCAAAAAATAAAAAAATCCCAGAATGAAGCTGCAATAAACAAAGACAAAAAGAAACGTACAGAATTGCTCTTCGGTCACCATGTCGTTTTCTCCAAATTATAAATTGTCCACTATACAAAGATCATCCAGACATTTCATATACGATATATAAAGCATACACTATTTATATATATATATATAAAGACCCATAAACAAACACAAAAAAGGAAACAATACGGAATTATCCTTTAATTATTGTGTAATTTTCTCCATATCAGGGTGTCTACTTAAAATTAAATCAGAACATCAGATCACCTCATATACTATATATAGATCAGCATAAAATTAATATCAAGCATATATATCTTCATTCCCTACTTGAGTAACAAATTAACATAATATTATATTATATATATAAATATATAAAAGATAGAGAGAGAAAGAGGGAACCTGGGAGACGGTGGCGTGATGGTGGCGCAAGATGCGGCGTTGGAGCTCCTCAACGAAGGGCATAACGGAGGGGTCTCTGGAGTTGAGCAAGAGGACTTCTTGGGCCGTGATTATGGACTTTATGTGCTCCAGATTTATCACTATGGCCCGTTCACGACCCAACACCGTCGACGGGTACGACAACAGTGGGTCCAGGATCCGGAGATCTCGGGCGGGTAGACCCGTCCGGCGCATGATGGAGTGTTTTCCGGCCTCCACCACTTGGGCCTGGCCGGTGGCGTCGAGGAGGAGCCAGGGTCGGACTCCGGTGGCCTTCTTGCGGAGCCCACCCCCGACGGTGCGGACCGTGTCGACGGTGTCGTCGTCGGGCGGGGTGGGGCCCAATTTGGGGAGGAGTGGATGAGAGCCTCTCATGGTTTGGTCATTCACTCACTGAGTCACTGCTTGGTTTTTTTTTTTGGGTGTGTGTAGGAGAAGATGTGAAGCGGTTTGAGTGAAAAACTGCGATTTCTTCAGATTCCCACTTTTTTTAGGGTGACGTGTCTATCTCGTTTTATGAGGGCCAAATTACAATAAAACCTCCACCTCTTGAGAATTACCCCTAAATCTCATGTAGACCTCTCAGTTTTTAATATTCCCACCCAAACCCACTGTCAGTATCCACCATCTGATTCCAAAATGGAATGATATGAAATTTCGTTATTGCCCTTAATTACGTTATTGATATTTGGGTAAATATCATTGACACCCCCTCAAAGATACCCTAATCCCACATAGACCCCCTCGATATTCACTATTCCCAATCAGACCCCTTCAAAATTGAATTTTGTCCCACAAAGACCCCCTCCGTCTCCACACCGTTAAATTCTATCGTTAACCACCCTGTGAATTGTCTATTTTGCCCTCAAAATGATATAAAATGACCTACATATCCTTCTTCTTCTTCAATTTGGGTATCTCAAAACCCTAACCCTAATTTATATATATAGAGAGATTGGAAGTGGGAAATTGGGAGAGAGAATGAAGATTGGAATTATATATATTGCATACCCACATATACATATATATATATATATACCCGTATATATATATATATATATATCCGTATATACCCGTATATACATATATATATCCGTATATATATGTGTGTGTATATATATATGTATAGATCTATATATATATATATGTGTGTGTATATATATATATGTGTGTGTGCGCTGTGTGCAGAGAAAGGGAGGGAGGGGTGTGTCTGTGTGTGTGTATGTGAGAGAGAGAGAGAGAGAGAGAAAGACTTAAATAAAATTTAAATATTTTTTTAATTTTATATTTATTTTCGAATTTAGTTTTTTTTTTTCGAAATTTAATATATATATATTTTGAATTTTATATTTATTTTCAAATTTTATAATTTTTTATGTTTTTTTCGAATTTTATAATTATTTTCGAAATTTAATATATATTATTTGAATTTTATATGGTTTTTTTTTAATTTTATATATTTGTCTTGAATTTAATATGTTTTTTTAAAAAAATTCAAAATTTATATATATATTTTATTTTATATTTATTTTCGATTTTATAATTTTTTTCGAAATTTAATATATAGTTTTAAATTTTTATGTTTTTTGCGATTTTTATATTTATTTTCAAAATTTAATATGTTTTTTTGAAAAACAAAATAATTTCGAAATTTATATATATTTTTAATATTATATTTATTTTCGAATTTATAATATTTTTCAAATTTTAAAATATATTTTGAAAATTTAATACAATTTGTTTTGAATTTTAAATATTTCTTTCAAATTTTATATATTATTTTTGAACTTTATAATTTAGGTATGTTTTTTGAAATTTAAATATTTTTTTGAATCTATATATTTTTCCCCTTTTTATATATTTTTTTCTAAATTTTTATATATTTTCAGATTTTAATATAATTTTTCAAAATTTTATATATATTTTTTAATTTTATATTTGTTTTGCATTTTCAGATTTTATATAATTTTTTTGAATTTTAAATATTTCTTTCAAATTTTATATATTATTTTTGAATTTTATAATTTATATATTTTTTCAAATTTGATATATATTTTTTCTAATATATATATATTTTCGTAATATATATATATATATATTTTCGTAATATATATATATTTTGGGCATATGAGTAATTTCATATTTTATATATTATCCTAATGTAATAAGTGAAACTTTAGGGGGTGCTACTGCAATTCACCCTTTTTTTAAATATATATCAAAGGGCAAATTAGTAATTTCACAATAAAAACGTCAATAACCCTAACGAACGTCTATCAGAGGGGATCCATATGGGAATACTCAATATCGAGGGGGTCCATGTGGGATTATGGTCTCTTTGAGGAGGTATCGGTAGGAATAACCCTTGATATTTTATATACTTGAAGGAAAAAAAATAATATTTGCTTACTTTCTTTGACTGATATGAGTATATTTCGTTAGTCAAGTTACAGTAAACTAACAAAAGGAATATAATAGATATAACGGTTAATAGCAAAAAAAAAAAAACCTTCAACCATATACTCTTTCTAACTAAAATTTTTGGTGTGCACTAATCCTCCTGGACTATATTTTTCATGCTGAAAACTCTCCCAAACTATAGTGTTTCCTGCACAGTTATAACACCATTAAGGGAAATTACACTGGGATCCCCTGAAGTTCTTATTAATTTTGCTCGCCCTTTGAAATTTTATTTTTCTTGCAATGACACCCCCTTGAAGGAATGAAATGACCGGAATGCCCTTGTTTTGTCTCCCCTATTTCATGAAATAAATATCTAGGTGATGAAATTACCTCCATACCCCAAGATTAAAACCTTATAATATTTTGGGGTATTTCCAAATATTTTTTGCTCACTTTCTTTGACTGATATTAGCATATTTGATTAGTCAAGTCACGGTGAAATAACGAAAGGAATATAATAAATACAATAGGCAAATCTCAAGAGATTTAGATAGAATTAATCCAAATTTCTGTCATCATCGTTGTTCAAGTAGTCAATAGTCGGTTTATTTAAAGAAACATTTTGAACGAATAAAATGAAATTTTTGTTAAAAAAAAATTCATAATGGTCATTGCACTCTCCGGTGAGTAAAGTTGTTATTATTATTATTATTATTTTTAACTAACAAAGAAACCCTTCAGCAGTTGATTCCATCACTGATTCAAGTGTCAAACCATTGAACCAACTAGGCAACTAATAAAATAAGAATGAATAACAATATTTAATAAACTAATCATTCTAGTGTGTGTATATATATATCTATCATTATATTGTTGCAAACCAAACGAGACATAAAAACCTTTATATAGTAAGAATGTAGATCTACATTCTCACATAGTATCCAATATGAACTCAGAATCATATGTATGGTGGTACCCAGTTCAAGTGCCCACTATACATGGTTTGCTCCAAGTATTGGATAATACAAGTAGGTAAGGATATTGTAGCAGCTACACAATACACAACCGCATATATATAATCATTCCAGCAAGCGCTTGTGCTTCCACCAGGCGATGGCAACTACATATAGGGAAGCGATACAAGCGGTACAGCCACCGACTGTCCACATAAAATGCTGCATCCCGTCTTCTACCTCATTGAACAGCTCAATTTTGATGTTCATACCAAGAACGCCACACACAACCACAAACGAAGTAATCAATACGGTTGCTAATGTTAACATCACTCCCATTTGCAAAAGATTATTCTGTTTGTCATCCAGCATTATGTTGATGTAGTCTTCCGTGTCATCGACATACTCCCTCAGCTTCCAAAACCACCCAAAGTCAAACGAATTGTCAATAAAGTCTACCACGCAAAGTTAACAAGTATGTTTGTCAATATAATCTATGGTGCAAACTTAACAAGTTTCAAAATAACATTTCCAGAAAGTGTTGGATCGTTGACTTATCCAGCATGCTCTGCTGCAGATGTTGCGGACAATGGGATTTCAATTTATATCCGCTTATGTTCTGTGATCAACACTTTATAAATTGACCCATAGCACAGCAGGAAATGATTATTTACATAGATGATTAAGAAAATTTTATGAGAGTTCTTTTTTTCTTTTTTCTTTTTCAATATTTCAGCGAAGATATTAAGATTTTCTGTCAGTGAGCTTTTTAGTGGCAAAGGAAAAGTAGCAAACATGCTACACCACAACCAGAAGCATTCTACACCGCACATGCACACATTCATGGACATGGGCACAATGATAGACACACAAACCACATTTGGATAAGCAGTAAGTTGAGGTGCATACCGTGGACAGTTTATTCAGAGTACCCTCGATCTGAACAAAATATGCCTCCAAGAGCATTTCAAGCTCTTTCACATCAAGGTGCTTGCTAATATCACTGTGTGCGGTAGTTCGGGGCCCATGGCTGTCTCCGCCATTAGATGCACCAAACCGTTCCCGTGAGTTATCAATATGTTGAAGATCACCTTCATAATTGGCTGAGTCGCGATCATCTTCCAGAAAAAAATCACTAGAAATTCAAATAAATTGCAAGAAATCAATTTCAACCTCAAAGATGTGTAACAAAAGAAGGAGGAAAATGAAGGTAGTAAACCAACGAGGCTAAAGCCAAGTATAATACGTGCCTGCCGTCCATTTTGGTCTGAAGAACTTCATCGTCGTCGGTGCCATTATCCTCACTACTGGCAGAATTCTCAGGCTCTTGCTGCACCAGCTTCTCAGTCAAATACATCTCAGCCATATCTCCATCGTCATCTAGCAGGTGCTCAAGTTCATCCCTTACCTTTTGAACTCGTCCAGTTATCGCAACCAAGCGGCTTTTAATTTGTCGGACACGTTCCAAATTAAAAGAACTAATCTGTGAAGTCAGCTTATCTAAGGCAGGATGAGCTTCTAGCTCCAATGTCCTCGCCTTGAATAAGAAAAAGAAAAAATAAATAATTAAATTCTTTTACCTCATTAAATAAAAAAGTTTAGAAAATGGAAAGAGACTATACAGAAGCAATAAAAAATAAAAAATCAGAGTGAAAAAGTGAAATATGGTAAATGGAATTGAATTCTTTTACCTCATTGTCCAAGGAACTGCAAGCAGCTTCAAGGCAAGCCTCCAATGCAATAAACTCAAATGGAAGAACTTTCAATCCATCTTGATTGCCAATAGCTGGTATCCCTTCTGCCTTGCCTCCGTCCTCCGTCTTTGGAAAGCCTCCGAAAACGTTTGGAGGGCCATCTGCCTCTGATTGTGGTTCTCCCAAACCATACAAATTCGTACAATCCGTCTCACTGCCATTGACCCTACCCTCCTTTATTGTGCATAAAATAATTGAAATTTCAGCTAGGAGTCATCCAAATTACAATATATAAAAAATTGGAACATATGAATCAAATTCTGAGTTCAGAGAACCTACAAGTTCATATATATACATATATATATATATCTATATATATATGAATAAAGAATAAAAAACCGAAAAAGAATACGAACAATAAAGTCTAAAGCCAATTCAATATGCAAAATCGGTCCTCTTAAAAATACATAGGCTGTGTTCACACGAAGACAGCTAGGCTGGTGAAATTATTTATATATATTGTTTGTGCAGATAACAAATATTTGCAGTTTCTTCACTATTGGGTAAGGTTTAAAAGATAAGAATTTATTCACTGCTGTTTAGCTTGATTGATCCCTTTTAACCCCAAAAATTTATCCACTAACTGAAAGGGACAAAAAAGAATTCCAGGATCAAATCGCAACAAAAGAAGCATACCAAAATTACAAAAAATATTAATATTGAATAATAATATTTTACCATATTGCAAAATTTATTCAATCATTTTTTATTTGAAATTTTAATATTTTTTTATCAATTTATTATTTTTAAATATTTATTACTCAATTTATATTTATTTATTATTAATTATATTCTATTGTTTGGTAACTTGTATTTAGTTCTTTAATTTAATTAAATGAAATTTTTAATTAAATAAATATATATGTATATGCTTGTGTGTGTATTTGTGTGTATATATATATATATAACACTCACACACTCATGCACACAAAACTCACACCAACACATGGGGGCCAAGAGATGGTTTGGAAAATGGTTTTGGTTTTATTCATCGGTAATAAAATCATACAAAAATCATGTCAAGAGATGATTTGAAAAACACCTCATTTGGTACACCATCAATTGGTACCATTAAATCAACCCACACCCAACCAAACATGGATTGAGTTATACTTCATAGCCCAAAACCAAAATTTTGGCACCAAAAATATCTACCAAACAATCTCTTAGGATTCAACTTCTACTATTCAATTTTTAATTAAATGATCAAAATTGTGGGTTTATATAGGGCTGCACACAAAATCTAAAAAATCGAACCAAAACCGGCGGTTCAGTTTGGTTTTAAGATGATTCGGTTCGGTTACGGTTTTCAAAATTCAAAAACCGAAATTTTTGGTTCGGTTTCGGTTTTTACCCTCCAAAAATCGAACCGAACCAAACCGGTTTTATAATATATTATATTATATATGTATTATCTATATGTTTATACCAAACAACTTGTAAGACTTTGAGAGGGTATGATTGTAATTTGGTATGAAAAATAAACCTAATACAGAGAAGTTAAATTATCATTTTTCCAAAATTTACTAACTCCATAAAATAAATTAATGTAGCAAGAATTAAAACCGAAATTTGTAAAGGAAAAAAGAGTAAATTTTCAACATATACAGAGACATTTCAAAAGTGATTACAAATAGAGGAATAAATAGACATGAAAACAAACTTGTTACTTTACCAAATCTCTTGGTTTTATAAAAAGATAATAACAATAATGAAATTTTTATTTATAAATTTTAAAATATCTAAAAAATATTATTTAAAATACTATTTATAAATTTTAACAAAAAAAAAAATTATGTCCTTAAATATATATAGAAAATATTATTAATATATTTACTTTTATAAAAACCAAAATGGAACCGAAAATAATGATTCAATTTTGATTTCTGTCGAAACCGAACCCAACCATGTGCAACCCTACGCTTATATACCTGATTCTTAAAGGAGGAAAGGTCTTCCAGTGAACTTACTTTAATCTATTCACCTCGACCAGCAATATGTCAAATTAACATTCCAACATTCCATGTGTGTATTGAGTTGACTCCTACTATCGCACATACTTCTTAATACACTTCCGATAAATTAGAGAAGTAACAAAAATAATCCTGTTATGATAAATTAATAACAAGTATAAGGGATAACAATGACTTTTGGTCACGTGAGGAAAAATTAATAAAAGGAAAAAATATATATTATTATTCTTATCTAAAAAAAAGGTATAAGGGATAAAATAGTATGAATGAATTAGCATATTTTAATAATAAAATATAACCCAAGTCTTTTATTCTTATTTTAAAAAGGTATAAGGGAGAAAATAGTATAAAATAAAATAAACCAATTAATTAGCATATTTTAATAATAAAATAAAACCCAAATCTTTTATTATTATTTTTTAAATTTTCAAAAAAAAATCCTACTTAAATTGATACCATTTCTTCCTATTTTGTTTTTAAACTTTAATAAATGAATAAACTATTTGGCCAAAAAAAATTGATAGCAAATAAGAGATTTTAAACTCACCATCTCTTTTTTTTTTTTTTTTTTCTTATAGTTTCATTTATCATGCCAAGTTTTTAAAAGGAAAAAATCATTTTTAAATATTAAGAATTTTGTCAATTTTTTATATAAATTAATGACTCACAGCATAGTAAATCTCATATTCGAATTTATTGAGTACAAATAATTCATTGAAGCTATTCATAATTTGAGTCTTATTGAATTAATCTGTGAATTGGTTTTCCCAGATACCCGATAATTAAAAATAAATATTTAAAAGATGTTATTTAATTATAAAAGGATTAAGTACATAAAACACCCTTGTACTATAAATACGGTGTGAATAACACCCTATACTTTGAAAATGTGTGTATTGACATCAGCACTTTTGAAAAATGTGCGAACACCCCTTGCAAGTTTGGAAAATATGCGAACACCCCCTGCAAGTTTGGAAAATATGCGAACACCCCCTGCAAGTTTGGAAAATGTGCGAAAACCCCCTTCTTTGACTTTTATACTCTTTTAAATACACATTTTACCCTTACCCTTAATCTTCAAAATATATATATATAAATTTTGAAAAATAAATTTCAAAGCCAATATATAAAATTCAAATTCGAAATTTATATATATAAAATTTCAAACCAATATATATATAAAATAAAATTTTCAAAATTTATATATATAAAATTTGAAACCAATATATATAAATAAAATAAAATTTTCAAAATTTATATATATAAAATTTGAAACCAATATATATATATAAAATAAAATTTTCAAAATTTAAATATATAAATTTCGAAATATATATATAATTCGTAAAAAAAATATAAATTTCAAAAAATATATATAAATTTCGAAAAATAAATATTAAATTTTTTTAAACCAATATATATATATAAAATAAAATTTTCGAAATTTAAATATATAAATTTCGAAATATATATAATTCGTAAAAATATATATAAATTTTGAAAAATAAAATATATATATTTTCGAAATTTATAAATATTTTTTGAATTTATATATGTTTTTTCCAATTTTATATAATTTTTTTAATTTTATATTTTTCTTTTCAAAATTTATATTTTTTCGAATTTTATATTTTTTTGAAATTTAATATATATATTTTTTAATTATATATATATTGTTTCAAATTTTATATATATTTTTTCGTATTTTATATATATATTTTTATAATTTTATATATATTTTTGAAATTTATATATGTTTTCGAATTTTATATATTTGTTCGAATTTTATATATTTTTTTCGTATTTTATATGTTTTTTTAGAAATTTATATATTTTTCAAAAAATATATATATTTTCCATTTTTTAGAAATTTATATACTAAGGGCATATATATTATTTTACACAAATAAATCAATTCACACATATTTAAAAAGTTTGGGTCAAGTCAAACCGTAGGAATTATATGCACTATATTTATACGATAAGGTGTTAAGCCTCGCCACCCATTATAAAATCAATTAGAAGTACAATATATCGTATAGATATAGAGCGTCAGCGTTGTTATAATTACTCTAGTAACACGTAAACACAATATCTCTCCACTCTCTAAACCCATACACACACACAAGTCACTAATAATAAGAAACAAAGTGAAACCTGTGATTTTTTGGCGCAATGATGGCGCGAGATCCGTGGCTGGAGCTCCTGAGCGAAGGGCACAACAGCAGGATCTTTGGAATTCAGCAAAAGAACCTCGTGGGCCGTTATAATGGCCTTTATGTGCTCCAGATTTATCACTATGGCCCGTTCTCGCCCCAACACTGTCGACGGGTACGACAACAGCGGGTCCAGAATCCGAAGATCCCGGGCCGGAAGACCCGTCCTCCGCATAATCGCGTGCTTTCCCGCCTCCACCACTTGGGCCTGCCCAGTCACATCCAGGAGCAGCCAGGCCCGAACGTTGTTCGCCTTCTTCCGGACCCCACCCGTCACTCCCACCCCAAACGGACTTCGGGTCGGGTCGTCGTCCACCGGAGAGAGGTGTGATTTGGGTAACAGAGGAAGAGGAGAGAATCTCATTGTTTTTTTCCTGGTATTATTAATGAATTATAAGACTAAGAGCTCGAGATTAAGTAGCCGTTAGTTGGAGGGTGACGTGTTTTTTTCGGGTACTAACTAAGGACAAAGTACACTAAAACCGTTCGTGTCAACAATTTCACCGATTAAGTGCTTCAATTATTACTATAATAACATCTTTCGACTTATAGGAATCGCATTAATTAATGTCTTTTTTATGACAAGAACATAGTATGGTAGTGGTACGGTACAAAACTCAGGTTGTTTTTTTTTTTTAATTGTTTATATATATATATATTAATTGTGTCCACTGTCCAGTTTGTAGTGCCTCAACGAAACTTGTGGGGGCGTTGCTAACTGGAAAAGGAAGTGGATGGTTCTTTCTCATAAATCAAGTTAGTTAAAGATTAAAATAATTTTTATCTTCATTGTTTATATTGTTTCACTTGTTAATTGTTGTATGATTGGGTACAAAAGTATACATATATTATCTTAATATTAATGGGTTGAATATATAAAAGTATGTTTAAATTTTAAAATATTGAGCAGTTTCTTTCTACTTCAGGTTTATATACCCATTACATATATGCCATGTC
Organism: Cornus suecica; assembly: GCA_963922005.1. Taxonomy (NCBI): domain Eukaryota; kingdom Viridiplantae; phylum Streptophyta; class Magnoliopsida; order Cornales; family Cornaceae; genus Cornus; species Cornus suecica. The sequence goes on from OY998242.1 coordinate 13,557,476, forward strand.
ACATGTGACGTATGAAAAATTCAAAACAACAAAAATGTTTTAGCAAATCCGAATGGGTGGGTGGGATGGAAAAGTTCTTGGGTCCTTCATCATGAGATCCTAGGTTCAAATCCTCTTAATTACATTTTCGTCTGAGCCACTGAAGATTTATCCCATCGTTAACTTCAGAACCCCGAAAATTAATCGAGGTACGCGTAAGCTAACCCGAATCACCCCGCTTACCAAAAAAAAATATATAGTTTTAGGTCATACCTTTCTTTATAGTTTCCTTACTATACCCCAACCAAGTCGAGCAACCTTTCAATTATGTGAATTTGGATTCTGTTTTTCAAATGTTTGCTTTTGTTACATATATCACTATATTATTAATTAAAAAAAAATTAGGAAGTAGATCACTGCAATTAAGTACTGTACCTACACTTTTGAAATAACAAGAAGAAAAAAGAATAGGAAGCATGTAAAATCTGAAGAATCCCGCTCATATTATCATATATTTTCTAAAAGAATTTAATCGTGGAATGCGGACTAACTTACGTTCACCTCGACTAACTTCCGAGACCTTGAAGTTAATGACCAGACCAAATGGAATTGTACCCGTTCGGATTATATATTTTCTATTCAACCAAACAACTTGAAAGAAATGATTATTTTTTATTTTGAGAAGAAAATGGCTATTGTTTAACTGCGTTCAATTATTTTTTATAATTGGCCGGGACGCATTTTGTTTTTAGTAGAAACAAATCAAAAGTTATTATTGTATGGTGTCTTTAGTTAAAATATAAATGAAAAAATTACGAATTTGACGATAAAATGAGATATAATTACAAATATAATGAGAGATAAATTTTATTTAGAAATTAGACATTTTTTCTATAATTAATTATACAAATCACGAATATTTATTTTTAATGACTAAAATACCTTTAAGTTATTTTAAACACTTATAAAATTATATTTGATTTTGTTCCTAAACTACCCTTTATATCAATAGACCAAATACTCCTTCATATATCTAATATTATCAGAATACAAGACCATTGATGGTGTCAACAAATTAAGCACAAAAGACAAACCAGAGTGTGTCTTGCTGGAGTTATTTACTTCATTTGGAAGGTGTTTATCATGGCTCCGTGTCTATCTTCTCTATTACTGCATTGTTTTAGCTTGCACTGGTTTGGAAATCTATACAATTCTTTACATACATTTGTTGTCTGGCTTAGGTACTAGCTAGTTTGAGTTTGAGAATCAAATATTAAAGTTAGGACAATACTTGGGTCCCCGGGGAGGACCAAGTCCATCCTCCCCTCCTATGTGACCCAATAAACATAAAACAAGTGGCTAAAATTAATTAATAAGATATATGGGTATAATCCATCATTTATGAAATTTAACCCAAAACTAAACAAAATTTTCTTTTGTCCTTTTTATACTCTAAAATAACTTCACTTTTCATCCTCATCCTTAACCCAATCTTTTTATCTCTTATGGTGGCCATTGTCTTCCTCCTCAATAACTTGTCCCTGGTTTAAGTCATGGATAAACACAAAAGAAAAATTATAGGAAGGATATGAAGGGAAAATGATGATATAAACTTTGAAAAGGAAATAAGTTGATCTGCTAAGACATATATATATATATATATATATATATATAAGCTTTTGGGAAAGGATTCATGTCTGCAAAGTTGAAGCATGATGTGCTAAGACATATATATAAGTGTTGACCCAAGGTTTTCCACCATGGGTAAACATGACATTTTGATGATAACAAATCATTGAATGTGGTGAATTTAATGTCTACTTGAGTTATACTTAATAGGTTGATGGTTCAAGATAAACTCAAGAGAGGTAGTGGATCCATGAGAAGATCGGGCAAATGTGCTTTGAGCTCAAAAGACAATGAAGACAATGATAGAGATATCAACTTAAAGCTTAAAGACTTTGAAGATCAAATAATTTGGTAAAATAGTCTTGGGTGAGTGTTATATTAAATGTAAATTTATTTTTGAAATAACTTATTTGAAGGCTCAACTCTTGACCATATAGCATATAGGACCATGCATATCATTTATGAGTCATTGCATCATTAACATTAGACTATGAACATCATTTAGTCTTTGCTAAAGTTGAGTTAGTTCAAGTTTTCATAAGCTATGAAAGAACTCAACAAAAATGTTGTCATAAAACCATTAACTTAATTCATATCGCTTGAAATGGATTCTAGATATATATTAAAGCTTTGAACAAAATTGTTAAACCATGAAAAACTTTTGTCTAGATATTGAGAATTTGTTTAAATTGAAAAATCATTTTATGATCTTAATATTAACTTTAGGCATGTCAAGGACCTTATTAAGTTTCTAAGACATTATAGGAATGTGTCTAAGTCATTTTAGAAAAATCTCAAAAGATTTCACGAAAAACCGTCAAGTGGGTTAGAAGTTCGAAATGAAACGTCATATTCAAACGACCATATCGAACTCAAAAATGGGTTAAATGGAGCGATTCAAAAGCCTAAAATCAAGAGCGTGAAGTCATTTTTCCAAAAAGCTAAAGAACGCCTCCATCTGAGTTACGAAACTCCAATTATGATCAAAAGAGTGGAGCTTGGTTGAAGCTGAGAATATTTTAGAGCAAGCTGAAAATATTTTTCTCTTGCAGCCGACTGATGTAATTCGAAAGTGAGTTTTTGAGCAAAATTCTTGCAGCCAACTGATCCATTTCATGCAACCGACTAATGGTTTTTGGTGCAGTCGACTGATACAAGTCGAAGGTAATACTAAGTTTTAAGAAAATCATCTTGCAGCCTACTAATGAATGTGTTTCAGTCGACTGATGGTCTCAGATTTTGAGTTCTAACGGCTATATTCTGAACTCCAAAATCACCTAAACACCCCCAAAACTCTTAAAATGGCTATAATTCATTCCTACTCTATATATATGCCACATTTGAGTCAAAAGAGGGTTGGAAAAGAGGGAAATAGAAGTATGAGTAAAATCTACCATTTTGGCTTCAATCTTAAATTTATTTTTGGGTAGAAAATCTCCAAATATGAAATCATTGAACATCATTCATATCATTCATTATGATTCATATTTCCATACTTGAGTTGAACTTTTTAATTGAGTTTTTTCATCTATAACTCTAAGTATGTGAGGAAGTGAGCTTTGATTTTCTACATCCATCTATTGAGAGATATGTTGTATACACTTAAATTCAATTCTTATTCTTTGTAAGTGAAAGACCAATAAGTTGTCTTGGCATGGGATGGGATTTGTTGAAGCTATATAAAGTTTTTTCTTTACCTTAAAAAGAAAGGATTGGGTTGGCTCTTCACCCGCAAGAGTGAGCAAATGTTGACTCTTCACCCGGAAGCAAGAGTGATGGAAGGCTGGCTCTCCACCCGCAAAAGTGAGCAAGGTTGGCTTTTCACCCGGAAGAAGAAGCATGTAAGGGTTTGTTTTTCACCTGCAAGAAAAGCTCGATAGTGGAATCCTTGAGAGGTTTTCTCAAGACATAGATGTAGACCAAAGCTTTGGTTGAACCATGTAAAATCTCGGTGTATTTGGTTTGCATTTTCTCCATCCCTTAACTTTTTACTTTGCAAGCAATTTCATTTCAATCTTGAGCTTTATTTATCAATGCTTGAAAATTGTGTCTGCTTAAATATTCATGAGGAGATTGGGAAAATGTTTAGTTGAAGTGAATTGAATTGTGAACTTGGTTAAATAAGTTGTAGATTATAATTTATCTACTTCCTAAGTGCACACCAAGTATATGACAAAATGGATATTCAACACAACCTTTTCTTTGAGAGTTTATATACACTCTTAATGTTTGATTACTTTGTACAAACTCTACAAAAATATTCATCATGTTAAATAGCACTTTATACATTAAGTCTCTATATAAGAAAAGTATTTTACATAGTTAGTTGAATAACATATTTACTTGGTTAATTGATCAATTCACTTCTACTTGAATCAATGATGCATGTATTTATTTATGGAAATCACCAATACATAATTCAAAGTATGAATTGAGTTAGTCACTTAAGAGATCATCTATCTTGCTAAACGTTTGACTAGAGTCCTATAATGTCTATCTTGATAAAACAATGTCAAACCGAAAAACTCGCAAAGTTTGGCAAAACAAGTATTTAGGCCTTCCTTCTATTCTGGGCAGATCCAACCAGGCTTCTTTCAATTTTCTTGAAGAAAAAATGTCAGCAAAAGTGAAAAGCCTAAAAGGCGAATTGCTCTCCAAGGCGGGTAGGGAGGTCCTATTACAATCAACATTAGCTTATCTCTCATCTTATGCCATGCAGTGCTTCAAGTTGCCCACAAAGTTATGCTCAAAACTAGAGAACAAGATGGCTGCATTTTGGTGGGCAGGTTGTGAAAATGGCCGAAAATCTCGATGGATCAGTTGGGAAAAAATGTGTGAAACAAAAACGGGGGGTGGCCTGGGATTCAAGGATATGAATGCTTTTAACAAAGCTCTTCTAGCTAAGGTTGCTTGGAGGCTTGAGCTGGAAGAAAAGTCTTTATTTTTCAAAGTTTTCAAGCAAAAATATTTTCCAAAGAGCAATTTTCTGAAAGCTTCTTGTAGCTCCAGGTCTTCTTAGATTTGGAAGAGTTTGTCATCAGTTAAGAATGTCATCAACTGTGGAATGCGGTGTAAAATTGCTGAGGGGTCGAATGTGGATTGTTGGCAAGATGGGTGGCTTCTTGATCCTCTTAATCCTTTTCCCACATCAACTCCAAACAATCCTCGGTTGTCTAAGGTATCCGATCTCATCAATTCATCTACTAAGACATGGAATAAGGATGTTCTAAAGAACAATTTCAATGAAAGAGATGTGAATCTCATCCTCCAAATCCCTTTAAGAGAGACGGGAGGTCGTGACGAGAAAATTTGGGGCCCATGGTCAAGTGGTGCTTTCATGGTCAAGAGTGCCTATAGATTGAGCTTGTCGTTGAATAACGGAAATGGTTCGACCAACTCATCTTCTCTTTCTGTCACTAGTAGCTTGAGTCATGAGTTCCATCCTTACTGGAAAAAATTTTGGAAAATAAGAACTCACAGGAAGATTCAGTTTTTCTTATGGCAGAGTTGTCATGAAAAAATCCCAGTGCTTCATAACCTGAAAAGCAGAGGTATGGTTTCGGATGCTAAGTGTTTTGTTTGTGGGGAAAAAGATGAAACAGTTGACCATGTTTTATTTTTTTGTCCGTTGGCTAAACAAGTGTGGTATTTTTCTCCTTTAAGAGTGTTTGTTGAGGGCAACAGTGAATTACCATGGAAGCGGAGATGGCTTGGGTTATCTGACATATGGGAAAGAGAGGGAAACTCTGCATTTTGTTTTAGCTTGGGTGCTTTTCTTTGTTGGCAACTATGGAAATGTAGAAATGATAGAGTTTTCAGCGGCATCAAATGGGATGTCCCATTCATCTTACAGAAAGCCTTATCTTGCTTTAATGAATTTTGGGATCTTGAGGTCGACGACTTGAAGCTCTCCACTTTTTCTCCGATTAGTCGATCTTCCCTTTTGTTTTGGGTTGCTCCTACTAATGGTTTTCTCAAATTAAATTTTGACGCTACTTTCCATGTTGTCACTAATTGTTGTGGTGGAGGTTTCATTTTAAGAGAGGGCAAAGGAAGACCTATTCGGGTGGCATCATGTTTTTATGTCAAATGTGAAGTCGGCTTCTGTGGCAGAGTCCCTTATGTTGCGTGAAGGTATCAAGTTGCTTATCATTTGGGGTTATTCAAAAGTGATTATCGAAGGGGACTGTCAAGGAGTGATGTATTTATCTCCTTCGGACAACCTTAGTGTTGCTATTTTTGAGGATGTCAAAGCTCTTCTTCGCAACAACTATAGAAAATTCAAGTATGGGCTCCTAGGCGTTGCAAAAAAGTTGCTCATTCCTTAGGGAGGCATGCGCTAAGTTGTAATCAAGGCGATTTCGAATGGGATATGTGGCCTAAATGGCTTCTTAATCTCATTGATGCCGACCTTGATGTTTTCCTTGTCTAGTTTGTTTTGTTTCTTTGCTTGTGATAAAAAAAAAAAAAAAAAAAAAAAGCTTTAAAAAAAGGACAATACTTGGGTTAAATTTCATAAATGATGGGTTATACCCATATATCTCATTAATTAGTTTTAGCCACTTGTCTTATGTTTATTGGGCCACATAGGAGGGGAGGATGAAGTTGGTCCTCCTTAGCTAGGTGGCCCAATAAATTTAAGATATATGGCTAAAAATAATTAAAAAATATAAATGAGTATTACCCATCATTTTATGGGTTTTAAACCATATCTAAAATGAGATATTTTTCCTTTATTCACTCTAGTCTCAATCCTAAATCCTATCTTTTTCATCTCCCACGATTGTTGATTGATTAATCAATTCAAGAATTCAAAATCACAATCATATTAACTTCAATATAATTTCTAACTTCAATATAAAAATGGGCGCATACACAATAAACATATATATGAATATAGATATATATACATGTCTTATACTAAACATGTATGTATGGATATAGATATATACGCGTCTTATATATGTTTCCTTCGTCAGTACTAAAGCATATTCTCAATGTCTATTTGGTTCGAAAAATGCTGAAATTACAAGATAGTTTTTTCAATAATACATTGATTAAGCTTTCATTTGGATTATTGGAAGAGAAGAAAAAATAAAATAAATTATAAGATTAGATGGGAGAATAAAAGAAAGCAAATGAGACCGTAGCTAATAATGGAAGAAAACATTTGTTGGGTTACCATTTTGGTTGAAACGGATGTACTTAATTTGAATGATTCTTTGGCCAGATGAGATGATGCGAAGGATGATGATGTGCTTGAAGAGCGATTTCTATTTCTAGGATTTTGAGATCCCTTTTTGGGGCTTGATAGTATGACTTTTGGCTTTGGGCTGATTTTATTTTCTTGTAAAGTTTTCTTTTTTCAATATAATTATTTAATTACCGGAAAAAAATAATAGCAATAACGTGCACTCATATTTGAATAAATTACAAGAAAAAAAGAGAGTAAATGATGATGAAATTTAGAATTCTATTGTGTTAAAAATTTTGATGATTTTGAAATATTGCATTGTTGATAAAATTTAGAAATTATAAGTTAGTATGTTTGATGATTTTGAATTCTTGAATAGACAATCAACAATTGTGGGAGATGAAAAGATATGGTTTAGGATACAGATTACAGTGATCAAGGGGAAAAAAAGAATTTTAGAATTGGGTTAAAACTCATCAAATAATGGGTAAAATCCATCTATATCTTTTAATTATTTTACGGAAGGACCAAGTATTGTCCTTCAAAAAATTATTATACAAAGGTACAATAACTATACATAATGGCAAGGACTATATCTATTTAGACTCATTTGTTTGAATATTTAACAGTTGAGATGTAATTAATTATTGTTTTCTATCCCTAGTGTAATATTTAAATATAAAAATATTTTCCATCCAATCAAATCACTAAACTTATAAAATTGATGATTTAAAATCGAAATTGAAGAGAAATTTGTTTAAAGACTAAGTCAAAATTTATTGTAATATCAAATACAACTAATGATTTTATTCACTTTGGCTTTTAAAGGAAGTAAATTTCTTTCTTATGGTATTCGGATTTACGGTTCACCGTATTGTAGCTAGATTCATGGTTCTTTGTATCATCCGATACGTTTAAGTATCGTCGAGTTCACACACTTTTTGAAAGTTTCGATATTTTTCGTTACGCAACACTAATAAGCATCTGAAGCACGTATTTTTTACCAATATTGTCTGAATTCATTACGTTATTATCGTGACCGCAACTAAAATTGATATTGTGACGGTGAATAATTACTGAATTATATGAGTGGAGCAATTAATTTCTTTGACCACTGAAAATCTTAATAAATTAGTCAAAATAACTTTTCAAAGTGTTTGAAATCCATTTCACTCTATCAAAATTTTGTTTCAAGTGAAAACTAATAAATTCATACAAATTTTGCTTCACCATGTCCAATAAGACCTTGAAATTAATATATTTTAATTTTTTTATAATGTTGGACAAAGTTATTTATTTTTAGTTGAAAAAACATTTTGTCCTCAACTAATTTGGTCACCTTAAATAATTATTTTTACAAATTTTTTTACATCAATTGAAATTTGGACACGGTGAAAAGTAATTTTAACATAATGAAATGGAATTTAGACACTCGAAAAGTAATTTTGACATGATGAATCAAAAAAATTACAAATTATTTGTTTTCACTTGAAATAAATTTTGACCGAGTGAAATTGAACTCGGACACCTTGAAAAGAAATTTTGATAAATTAGTTTTTTGACATGGTGAAATGAAATTCTTTTTTTTTTTAATTTACCAAAAAAAATTGAATTTACCAAAAAATAAAGAAATTCGCAAGCATTGATGTAACACCCCGCTCTAACACTTGTTACGATACTGTCCGCTTTGGGCCCAGCCCGCACGGTTTTGCTCTTGGGCTCCTGCCTAAAAGGCCTCATATCAATTAGAGACAACACTGTACATATAAGTACATCCCAAGACCTCTACCCGGGCAATGTGGGACATCACAATCACCCCCCTTGACCCAACTTCCTCGCTGGCGACCCGCAGGTGATGTGCATGCTCCCACACTTAATTCCGGCCTAGCTATGGCTCTGATACCAATTGTAACACCCTGCTCCAACACTTGGTACAATATTGTCCGCTTTAGGCCCAGCCCGCACGGTTTTGCTCTTGGGGTCCTCCCCAAAAAGCCTCATACTAATTGGAGACACACATGCACATCACCAGACCTATACCTGGGCGATGTGGGACATCACAACCCAAAGCAGACAATATCGTACCAAGTGTTGGAGCGGTGTGTTACAATTGATATCAGAGCCAGAGCCCCGCCGAAATTAAGTGTTGGGGAGTGCATAAGCCAGTGGGTTATGCCAGCGAGGACGCTGGGTCCCAAGAGGGGATGATTGTGATGTCCCACATCGCTTGAATATATGTCTGGTAATGTGCATATATGTGCATGTGTGTCTCCAATTGGTATGAGGCCTTTTGGGGAGGAGCCCAAGAGCAAAACCGTGCGGGCTGAGCCCAAAGCGGACAATATCATACCAAGTGTTGGAGCAATATGTTACAATTGAAAAATAATTTTGACATAATGAAATGGAATTCAGACATCTTGAAAAGTAATTTTAACAAATATATTTTGAAATGGTGAATCAAAATTTTCACAAAGTTTTTCCTTGAAACAAAATTTTGACCGAGTGAAATGGAATTTTGATATGGTGAATCAAAAATTTTACTAAGTTATTTATTTTCACTTTAAACAAAATTTTGACCAAGTGAAATTGAATTCAGACACCTTGAAAAGTATTTTTGATAAATTATTTTTTTGACATAGTGAAATAAAATTCGGACAATTTGAAAAATAATTTTGACAGAGTGAAATGGATATCAGACACATTAAAAAGTATTTTTGACATGGTGAATCAAAACTTTTACAAAGTTATTTTTTTTTCACTTGAAACAAAATTTTGATAGAGTGAAATGGAATTCGAACATCTGGAAAATTAATTTTGACATGATGAATCAAAATTTTTAAAATGTTATTTATTTTCACTTGAAATAAATTTTTGACATAGTGAATAAATTTTTTTAACAAGTTGTTTATTTTCACTTGAACAAAATTTTGATTTGAGTAAAATGGAATTCGGATATCTTGAAAATTAATTTTGACTAATTAATTTTGACATAGTGAATCAAAAAATTTACAAAATTGTTTGTTTTCACTTGAAACAAAATTTTGACGAGTGAAATATAATTCAAACATCTTCAAAAGTAATTTTGAAAATTTAATTTTGACATGGTAAATAATTTTTTCTATAAAGTTGTTTGTTTTAACTTGAAACCAAATTTGGACGGAGTGAGTGGAATTCAAATACCTTAAAAGAAATTTTAACTACTTAATTTTGACAAAGTGAATCAAAATTTTTGCAAAGTTATTTGTTTTCACTTGCAACTTAATTTTGACAAATTAAATTGATTTCATGCTCCTGTAATGTTCAATATCATTTACAAAATATCAAAAAAATAAATTGTCAATTAGTGACTATATCTATTGTCCTGTGGGTTCATCAAATAACGTTACTCCTGTCAATTAAAAGCTTGTGGGTTCAGATATTGTTCTTTGCTTGGAGTACTTCTGTATCAATCTGATTTCTACATACAATCGCACATTACCAGCCTCTAGTACGGTTATAGTTTTGAAACCTATATTATTCTCAAGCACATTTATATTCAAATTGAAGTTTGTATTATATCTATGATACTATTATATATGTAATATTTTTATTTATGATTGTGGTTAGAATGCCTTCCTTGTCGAACCTGATTTTCATGAAATATGCGATATAAAAAATAGAGAGAGAATAATTTAGACTCACCGAAGTTAATATATATCAACCTATACATGATATTCTCTTCAAAGCAGTCTTCTAACACACTCAACAGTGATATGCTTAGCAGCAAACACATGGGAGTTTCTTTCTTCAGATTACTGCATTTATCTCCAGATTCTGTCCTGCTGGAGTTGTTTATTCCTTCTCTATTATGTTATACTTTAAATGGTATATAATATGTATACACCTGTGAGTATGAACATGCAGATTATATAATTGGTGCCACAATAGGATAAATTTTGCTCCAATAGAACATGCTTATACATGAAATTAGATTACCATGATTGAAACAAAAATGCACCTGATGAGATAGATTGATATAGTATAATATTTGATTTTCACTCAAAAATTTACTTCCAGATTCATTTGGTAGTGTATTTTCCAAATTCATATTGTTAAGAATTACTGAATACTCATCAGTCATCCAAAATATAATTTTGTACTAAAAAATTGTCTTTTAGAGGTGAGATGTGGTGACACTCTTATGTAAATTGGTGAAGGGAAGAACACCATGTGTAACAACCGTGTTTTCTTATTATATATTTATATATATATCAACATTTTAAATTTGAGTAGATGACTAGATAAGTCATCAGACTTTTTTTAATTTTAAATTTTTGGATAAGCTAGGTTATCTCAACAACTTAACAACTTTTATATTTTATAAATATCGACAATCGTTTTTGTTGAGAAGACGTCTATACCTATTATTCGTGTTTGCAGAAGAGAGAAGAGTTGCAGAAGGTGTTGTATGTGATTCATTGGTGTAACAAGGAGGTGACTGACGTGTATTGGGTCATACGTATTACCAGGCAAGTTAATCTTGCATTATACGTCTATATATAAGTAGGATTTATGAGTTGTTACAAGAGCATGAAATATATATTTGTAAACTGTAATTGATTGTAGTACGTTGTTTGTATATGTGTAATCTATTTTTATATATTTGTGTTAATAATAAACCTAACATAATTGATTACACAAAATTTGATAGAATTTGTATAGCGATGATTAAATAGGAAATATACGATTCTGTCATTATTATAGTATATGTGATTTCATTTCGCTGTTGAATATAATAGGTTATTGTAGGATAGTTGTATTCACGTTGTTGAATACAATAGGACAATGTATGTTATTGACTAACGTGGTATCATTATTACAGTAGGTTATTCTTAGTATATCGCTAAACAATAATTATTTTATTGTTACATTAGGTTATTGTTAGTACGCTGCTAATTAACAAGTATTTTATCACTATTAAATATCATAACAATAACCGTAGTGGTTGGATATCAGATTGTTGCAGTAGTGGATGTATAATGTTATACAGTAGGTTATCGCTGATGTAAGGGTAAGTGGTTAACCTATATCATTATCGTATACTTAGTCGTAAAACAGTAGGTTATCGCTGATGTAAGAATACGTAAATAATACTTTGGGGTGTTATTAGGTTATATCATCGTAAAACAGTAGGTTATCGCTGATGTAAGAATACGTAAACAATAGTTTGGGATGTTATTAGGTTATATCATCGTAAAACAGTTTAAGTATAGGATTATATTTATATTTCTATTTCATTTATAATCTATATATTTACATGATTAGTTTATAAATTGAATTAGGAAATACTTTACATTTAAAATAACGTATTTGTAAGCATGGTTGTTGAATGCTAAATACAAGAATTTATACAGCATAGAAGGATTGAATGAAATAAATCTAAAACTATTTAGAATGTTATAAAGCATCTTGGTATACTATTTTTGAAAGATTTAAGTTAGTTGAAAAGTGTTCGTGAATACATTGGAATATTACGAACTTATTTATTAAATATCTTTTTGGTTATTTGTGTTCATTTTTATAATGTTCCATTATTGGTTAGTTAAACATGAAATGTGCGTATGAATATATTGTGGCAGTACGACTCTGTGAAATAAATTGTTAAGCATGGTCCGGGACCTGCTTTGAGATGTGCACTACTTGTTATTGTGGCCATTGGGCTTAATGTGCCCTTATGTGGACGTGGTCCGGGACCATCTGGGTGTAGACGTCTACCCAGCCACTTGTGTGTTAACGATAGTCAGGGACTATTCGTTGCACACCGTATCGTTGAAAGAGGGGAGCCTGGGGCTCAAGTGAGATAAGTTGACGAGGATTGTTATTTATTAAATTATTTGAGTAGCCCATGAATTCTAATTGATACTATGTTTTGTAACGTGATTGAATCTTTTTTATATACGGATATATAAAGTCGGGTTAATTTGCTGAACAATGATTGTGTTTAGCATTATTTGCTGAGCTTGTGAGCTCACCCCATTATTTTTCAGGTACACGTTGATTAGCTTGTGGTGAGGGCACTTCGTCAGATTTTGCGATCATTATTTCCAAGTTATTTTATTTGAGAGCATTGTAATAAGCTCACTTGTGATTGACTTTTAGTGGGTTGTTTGATGTAATAATGTTACTACTTGGAAATAATTTTTAGTTGTTATTGTTGACACTTTGTTGAATACAAAAGTGTTGAGGATTGGGTTATGCTATATTTATCATGCCCACGAATTTTTATTAATGGAACGTTTTTCTTTTTGTTGTGGTTTTTGGGGTGTGACACCATGTTTACTAATGCAAGTTTAGCAACAAATGAGGGTAAAAATTTTCGAATTCGCATTCAAATTGTTTGTCCAGATAGAAACTGAAATACTTCTACCAGTGCTCTGAATACTTCAAACTACTTAAATAACTGTTTTAACGACTTTGTAAAGCTTGTAATACAATAGTTAGAAACTTAGATACTGATGCAAATATGTACAGAAGATCAAGCAAATGACCAAAATAGTAGACAATGGGCAAATTTTCCTAACCAAAGACTCAGTTTCATTCAAATGTACTACATTACAACATCTGCATTGCCACAGAAAATACAACGTTAACATGGAATCATACGTATACGCATGGAACGTAGTTCCAGTGCCCAATATATATCTGGGCGCTACAGGTATTGGATAAATACAACAAGTAGTTACTAGCATTGTAGCAGCCCTAAAACACATGGTATATTCATTCTAACAACCGTTTGTGCTTACACCAGGCTATTGCAACTACATAAAGGAAAATGCTACCAGTGGTACTGCCACCAACTGTCCACAGGAACTCTTGCATCCCGGCTTTTGCATCATCGAACAACTCGATTCTGATGTTCATACCTAAAATGCAGGCCACGACCACAAACGCACTCACCACCAGGGTTGCTGATGTTAACATGACTCCCATTTGCAAGAGATGGTTCTGTTTGTCATCCAGCATTATGTTGATGTAGTCTTCCGCGTCATCAACATACCCCCTCGGCTTCCGGAAACACCCGAAGACAAAAAAAATTGTCAATATAAATCTATGATGGAAACTTAACAAGCTTCAAATATTGATTTCTCAGGTAATGTTGGAGCTTCTAAAGCTATGACAATACGCATATCAACATGTACTCTGTTGTAAATAAGACATCTTATTGCATTCTTCAAATGCTGAAGTCATTGTAAATTCAGTTGCATGTACTTCAATCTAGGATTGTTTATCTTGACTGCATCTGACATTTTCTTTAAGATTCATATTTGAAGGGTATTAAAGCATAATATATATATATAAAAAAAAATAAAAATAAAAAGCCAAACGAAGAGACGCTACTTTCCACCAAAAAGAGTCCCCTCGTGAAATTCATGCATCTAATGAGAATTAAATATATCAGACAAAGTGCACCCAATATGTAGGAATTTCTAAGTTGAGTTGCATACCGTGGACAGTTTAGTCAGAGTACCATCAATCTGAACGAAATATGCCTCCAAGAGCATTTCAAGTTCCTCCACATCAAGGTGCTTACTTACACCACTCTGTGTGGTACTAGTTCGGGCCCCATGGCTGCCTCTGCCATTAGATGCACCAAAATGTTCCTGGGGGTTATCAATTTGTTGAAGATCGCCTTCATAATTGGTTGAATAGCCACCTTCCAAAAATATTTCACTAGAAATCCTGACACATTGCATGAAAATAATTTCGACCTCGAAGTTGCAAAGCAAAAGAAGAAGGAAACTGGGGCCAGTATACCAACAAAGCATAGGCAAGATATCGTACCTATCATCCATGTTGGTCTGAAGAACTTCATCATCCATGGCGTTCTGCTCACTTATAGAGGAAATAGAAGAATCTCCAAGCTGTTGCTGCACCAGCTTCTCAGTCAAATACATCTCAGCCATTCATCATCATCAAGTAGGTGCTCTAATTCATCCCTTACCTGGAAAAGAATACATGTGCATGTCAAGAAAAGTCACAAATTCCCTTCCCTGTACAAAATTTAATAGGGACCAAAGCATTTGCCTAGACCTTCAAGGAATAACATTACACCCACCAAAACATATAAAAAATATTTAAAAAGGAACAATAAAAAAGTCTGAAGATCGAAATACGATAGAAGGATCTGTATTTTTCAACTTTGAGATCATCTACTTCTGTTTATGTCACCACAAATAGCTAAATCTAATAAAACAACATTTCATGGGAATTCATAAAACAAGTAAAGAGGCATAGGACGCAAAAGATTAGATAAATAGAATGAAACTTCAGGTTGCATTTCTTACCTCTTGAAGTCATAGAACAAATAGTTTAAGAAACAAAATAATCTTCCTAATGTCTTTACATTGCAGTTGTAGGCTTAAAAAAGGCATCCACAAGTTGGTGAAAACTGGGGTGCAAACTGAAGGCTAACCAAGGGTGCTATATAACAATGACACCCGTGCATCAACACCACACAATTTTAATGAGCATATAAATTTTAATTATCATCATGAGTATGCATAACCTCAGCTTCTCCACACATAGTAAATCAATAACAAGTGAAAAATATCTCAACCATAATTACTGCCTCAATTTTCCTAAACAAGATATCTAAACTCGTCAACATTTCATGAGTGTTTCGTAGATGCTTTGAATTTTGTAATGTACTGAGAGCAAATGACATAAATATGAAATGTAAGTTTCACTTTACAAGATTTACAAGTTGAAACTGACAGTAGAACCGATACTAAACAACTCCTTGTAGATTGATGTGACCTCTAATCGTTGAGTTAAGAAGTTTCTGATAAGAACATAATAATATATACCTATAAGTAAATCACATAGTCAACACAAAAATTACAAGCTAAAATCCACCCAACCTTTTGAACACGTCCAGTTATTGCGACCAAGTGGCTTTTAATTTGGCAGACACGCTCCAAATTGAGAGTACTAATCTTTGAAGCCAGCTTATCTAAGGCAGGATGAGTTTCTTGCTCCAATGTCCTCGCCTTGAATAATATATAATAATAATAAATAAAAAAGTTAAAGAGAAAATAAATTGAGAAGAAATCATAGAGAAGCAATAACAGAATATGTCAAACTGAAAACTAAATACAAAAGAGAATTTTTTTACCTCATTGTCCAAGCAACTGCAAGCAGCTTCAAGGCAAGCTTCCAATGCAATAAACTCAAATGGAAGAACTTGCAATCCATCTTGATTGTCAAGAGCTGGTTTTCCTTCTGCCCTGCCCCCCTCGCCCGTCTGTGGAAAGCCTCTGGACACATTCGGAGGGCTAACCATCCCTGATTGTGGTTCTCCCAAATCATACAAATCTGACCAATCTGTATCAACAACATTCACCCTACCCTCCTTTATTGTGCAAAAAATAATTAAACTAGTCATCCACCAATTAATGACAATACAAAAAGTGAAATCTATAAATAGCACTCAGATTCCAAGTGTAAGAACATTTATTTATGTAATGGCATTATTCTGATCAAAAAACCATGTTGAGAGTTGAGTGTTTTAGTTCGAGTTGTTAAGTGTTACATGGGAAGAAATTTATGTGTAAAATTAAGTACAAAGTGGTGAAGATATAAAGGATATTCAGTGGAACAACGGCTGGAAGCGGCAATGCAAAAGAAGCAAAGAAATCCGGGAAATATTGTTTGTTTCCACCGAGTACTCGGTGGGAGTGTTACCGAGTACTCGGTAAGTTGCGCACTTGCGCACACTTTCGCAAAGTTGGAAAAAACCTCCAGTGGATATTTGCGCAATTGCGCACACTTTCACAGTTGAAGGTTTACCGAGTACTCGGTAGAACCGCCACTGAGGTTCTACCGAGTACTCGGTAAGTGGCTACGCTAAATTATTTTTGGAAAGGTTTATTCTGCTATATAATTGATTCCTAACCACTTTGGGACGTGATTAGAAACTATTATCAGTATAATGGACTATCATTGACATATTTATTTATATTTGGAAGATTTAAATGGTGGAAATACGAATCCTAATTGGAAAATGATTCTTACTATTAATTGAAGACTCTTCTCTATATATATGAGTTAAATCTAAGAGAAGGGTGTGACTTTTGAGAGATCTCTGCAATTCTTATACAGATTCATATTCTTCTACAGAGATATTTAGAGAGAGAAAATTATTGAGTGATTATATATTTTATAGTTCTCTCTTGGTTTGAGATTTTCCAATTGTGCTTCTACACCGAAGATCGTTATACACAATTGGATAATCTAGTTGTTGAAAAATCATCACACCACCTTGATCGAAGCAGGAGACTTCATAGTTCTTTGATCCATTGAGAAGCGGAGCTGTCAGAGTACAGAGATCGGAGCGAGAGTTTCGTGGAGCGCGAGTGATTCAAGACCATCAGACGTCGAGTGGAGAAAGGCAGATCATAGTGATTTGTCAGTCTAAAACTTCATAGAGTCTTGTACTTCTTGATTCACAGTGAATCGATACCCGAGCGTATCCATGGTTTTTTACTTGGAGTATTTCCAAGGTTTTTCCATGTAAAAATATTGGTGTCGTCTCTGATTTATTTTTTGCACTTATATTTATTATTGCGTGGTTTATATTGTGAAAGAATTGAATTAAAATTGACTATTCCGCAATTAAAATTTTAATTTGTCAATTAATTTATAAAAAGTCTATTCACCTCCCTCTAGGTTTATTTCACCGTCTTCTAAGTATTTTCACCAAGAATTCAGAGCAGGTATAAACAAAAATTAGAATTTAGAGCGCATGAATTGAGGAAAAACTAAAACAACATCCAAAGTCAATTCAAAGTGCATAATCAAGAAGAAAGAAAATTTTCAGTAACGCCTACAAACAAGCAAGGGGCATACCCCAAGGGTTAGTACAAAGGCTTAGATTACAACAAAAACCATTAGGGTTATACATGTAAACTTTTCAGCATACTTGCAAGAAAATATGGCATGGCTATTGGACTTCTGGAAATTAAGTCGTATATTGTGGTTTCTTAGGTTCATAAGATGTATTCTTTGAAGATACCATTTTTCTTCACGACTTGTATAAAATGAAATTTGTTTTACAAGCTGAAATAATGGCCCAATCTGAACTTCAATTGCATGATGGCCATATATATTATTAACAAAGCTCTTGAAGTAAAGCTGTTAACTTTTGATGGGTTGCATTGGTGTTGCATTAATGTTGTATAGTGCCTATTGATGTGAGATATTAACAGGAAGCTTTGAGGAAAGTAGCGTCTTCTAAATGATGCACAGTCCCTTTTGATAAGAGATACTAACAAGAAGCTTCGAGGAAATTAGGGTTTTCTAGATGATAAGAAGCCAGTAAGCTAACAGCCAATCCATGGGTCTTTGAGCCCGAGTATCCAGACAAAGGAAAATAGTTGGTGGAAGATCGAGGATCCTTTTGAACATCCTGTTCTAATAGGCAAGCATTATATCACGAAATTAATTGGTGAGGTTGACGACAAAATCCATGGACGTTCCAGTAGACATTATACACTTGTTATACAACAAGCCTTCAGAGGAAGGTCCAAGCAAGGAGGACATCAATGTAATTGTATTGCCTCAGTTGTAAATTTAATACAAAAACAGAACAAAGTTCAGTGAAAAATTATAGTAGATGGGACCATATTCCATACGAGAAAAAAGAGGTAAAAATGAACTTTTGTCATTCATGAAAAAAGAAAGAAATGCGGAAGTGGTGTTCGATGCTGGCCTTCTCTATTGGCTCTTTGAATGTGGTTGTTTCTCCTCTTACCCTAAACGAATGCTTAGCTGCTTTCTTCCCAACTTTTTGTTCCTTTTAGAAATATATTCTGTGTTTTTGTGTGTTATGTGTGACAATTTTTTTGTTATCCAAGGTAAACAATGGCATTCTGCAACAATTCAAATGCTTTATCACAACGCACGTCTTGATTTTCCTTACTTTTTTTAAGGTCAATAACTAGACTTGCAGAACATAAAATCTTTAATTAAAATGATTGCCATCTTGATCAAAGGCCATCTCATTGCCCTGTCTACTAGACTACAACTACCTAATATGGTCGCAAATACATGCAGCGCATGTCCAATATGACTTTTGGCAAGGGCTGGGCTGCCCATAATATTTAACTTCGATAACGATATGATACATTATTGCCATCATTATTTTGTTCTTGGAACAAACTTATGGCAGTAAAGCCTGGTTCTGTAACCTCTAGGAACTTTCTGTTGGATTTGTCATGAACATGGACATTCAGAACATTAACTATAAGGTTTAACTAACTCAAATAGAACCTCCCTTGAAACCACTAGATTATTCTACCAATTTTGCATAGTTATCAAATCAGAACTTCGACTATCAAGGGTGTGACTAACTCAAGTAGAACCTCCCCTGAAACTACCAGATTATTCTATCAAGAGTTTTTGATACATATGGTGAAAGCAAAATTAAACATACACTTCTTCACTGCTGTTTACCCAATTGTCCCCTTTTAAAAAATATTATTCAAAAATTCCCAGAATCAAATTGCTATAAACAAAGACAATAAGAAAGTTACAGAATTATCCTCCGTCACTATGTCGATTTCCCTAATTTATAGAGTGTCCACTTGTTCTTCAAACTTGTCATAAACTACACAACTTTTTAATAAAATCTACAAAGATCATCCAAAACCCTTCATATACTATATATAAATCATACACTATTTATATACATAAACACCCATAAACAAACACAAAAAAGGAAACAAAACGAAATTATCCTTAGATTATTAATTAATTTTCCCCAAATCAGGATGTCTACTTAAAATTCAAGTAGATACAAAATCAGTTTAATTAAATTAAATCAGAACATCCAAACACCTCATATACTATATATGGATCAACATAAATTTAATATCAATCATTTATATCTTAATTCCCCTACTTAAGTAACAATAAACACAATATTACACACACACACACACACACACATATATATATATATATATATATATATATATATATATATATATATATATATATTATATCAAAAATGATCTCTTGCACTCCTGTGAGTAATAAATTCATATTCGCCTATGATAATGACCGTGGGATATGATTAAATCATATCTAATAGGTGATTATGAATTTTCTTGCTCGTGGAGAGCAAGAGATCATTACTCATATCATATCATATCGTATCATATATATATATATATATACTATCTCTATTCCATATTAGTTATCCAATATTACAATTTTACTTAATCTAAATTATTTGTCCAGTTTCGAATTTTAATGCAATTTAACCACCCACTTTTCCCAATTATCCTTATTCCACTAAGTTCAAACAAATACCAGACCCGCCATAATACTATATTATTAAGGACAAAATTAAAAATTACACGCTAGTTAACCTCAATCCATAAAATGCTAAAAATTTCAAATTGGACCGAGGGAGTATATATATATAAGTTAGAGAGAGAAAGAGGGGACCTGGGAGACGGTGGCATGGTGGTGGCGCAAGATGCGTCGTTGGAGCTCCTCAACGAAGGGCGTAACAGAGGGGTCTCTGGAGTTGAGCAAGAGCACTTCTTGGGCCGTTATTATGGACTTTATGTGCTCCAGATTTATCACTATGGCCCGTTCGCGCCCCAACACCGTCGAAGGGTACGACAACAGCGGGTCCAGGATCCGGAGATCCCGGGCCGGTAGACCCGTCCGGCGCATGATGGAGTGCTTGCTGGCCTCCACCACTTGGGCCTGCCCAGCGGCGTCGAGGAGAAGCCAGGGTCGGACTCCGGTGGCCTTCTTGCGGAGCCCATCCGCGGCGGTGCGGACCGGGTCGTTGTCGGGCGGGGTGGGTCCCAATTTGGGGAGGAGATGATGAGAACCTCTCATGGTTTGGTCACTCACTCACTGAGTCACTGCTTTTGTTGTGACAAGATGTGAAAGTGGTTTCAGTTAGGGTTGGATTGGGATAGGATTACTCGGGATTGAGTATATTTTGGATCGGATTTATTATTATCGGATTTTAAATTTTCGAACCAATTTAAGTCATTTGTGTAAATAAATTAATTCAAACCGGACCGCGATGAACCGAATTGATTTCACGGATTAAAATATAAACCAATATTAACTAAATGAGGAAATACATTCATACCCTACACAATATATATAAATGTAGAAATATAATATGAAGGTTTTTGTATGTAAATAAATATAATATAAAGGCTTTTGTGTGTTAATTTAAGATTTTTAAAGTTAGTTTGGTTTTTGTGTGTAAATAAATATAAATAAATAATATAGTTGTAAGTTGATAGATCAATGAAATTATAAAATAATTTATTAATTATTTTTTTATTTGAAAATATTTATTTTAATTATATAAATTGTTGTAAATCCTCAATTTAAAGTAATAAAATTGACTTTAATTTAGTAAAATTGAGTAAATCTTAAATTCAAATTGGTGAAATTAAGTTTAATTGAGTAAATCATCAATTTAAAGTAGTGAAATTGATAAAATCATCAATTCAAAGTAGTGAAAATAAATTAAATTTAAACTCAATTGAGTAAAACCTTAATTCAAATTAGTGAAATTGACTTCAATTGAGTGAAATTGCTAAAATACCCAATTAAAAGTAGTGAAATTGAGTTTAATTAATAAAACCTCCGATTCAAAATAGTGAAATTGAGTAAATCCCCCATTTTAAAGTAGTTTAATTGAGTGAAATTGATGAAATTCTAAGTAGTGAAATTAAATTCAATTGAGTAAATCCCCAATTCAAAGTAGTGAAATTGAGTAAATCCCTCAATTCAAAGTAGTTTAATTAAATTCAATTGAGTTAAATTGATAAAATTTCCAACTCAAATTAGTGAAATTAAGTTCAATTAAGTAAATACCCAACTCAAAGTAACTAAATTGTCTTCAATTAAAATAAATTAATAAAATCCCCAATTTAAATTAGTGAAATTGACTTTAATTGAGTAAAATTAAGCAAATTCCCAAATTCAAAGTAGTTTTATTGAGTTCAATTGAGTGAAACTGATAAAATCCCCAACTCAAAGTAGCGAAACTGAGTGAAATTAAGTTCAATCTAGTTGCTTAGTATAGATGGTCTGGAGAGTAAGTAATCTCCGATTCAAAGTAGTTTAATTGAGTGAAATTGATAAAAATCCTCAACATTTTGAAATTGAGTTAATTAAGTTCAATTAAGTAAATCTCCAACTCAAAATAGTTAATTTGACTTCAATTGATAAAATCGCCAATTTAAATTAGTGAAATTGATAAAAACTCTAACTCCAAGTAGTGAAATTAAGTTCAATTGAGTAAATTCCCAGCTTAAAGTAGTTAAATTAACTTCAATTGAGTGAATTTGATAAAATCCACAATTTAAATTAATAAAATTGACTTTAATTGAGTGACATTAAGTAAATGCCCCAATTTAAAAATAGTTTAATTGAGTGAAATTGATAACATTCCCAATTTTAAGTAGTGTAAGTGAGTGAAATTAAGTTCAATTGAGTAAATCTCAATTCAAAATAGTTAAATTGAGTTTAATTGAATAAATTCCATTTCAAAGTAGTGAAATTGAGTGAATAGTAAATCTCATTTAAAAAGAAGATATAGTTCTTTAAATAATACATTATTAATAGTACATTTTAATGAGAATATTATAGATATAAATAGATAATTATTTTGTGTAAAATATGGTATTATGATTTAGATTGAAATAGTATATTAGTGATATAAGATATTATCATTTAGTTTAAAATAATATATTATGTGATATATTATTAATATAAATATATTAAAATATACGTAAATAATATCGGACGAAATCGGATTAACCGGATTATCAAAAATGAAATACAGAACCCATCCGTAAAATATCGGATTCGGGGTTTCTGGATCCATGTCCAATCTAATCTATAATAAAACCGATCCAAAATGTCCGGATCGAATTGGTCGGATTAGATTTTCGGATTTACCGGATTTTTGTCCACCCTTAATTTCAATGAAGAACTACGATTTCTTTAGATTCCCACTTTTTATTTTTTTAAGGGTGACGTGTATTACAATAAAACACTTTTTAATAATTTTTCGGATTAATTCCACCTAGACCCTGAGAATTACACCTAACCTCAAGTAGACCCCTCAATTTTTAATATTTATACCTGAACCCACAGTCAGACTATTTGCTTAGGCCTCGTTTGGGAACCATTGTTTTTGTTTTTGTTTTGGGAACCAAAAAACAAGAACAATTCTTGTTCTTGTTCTTATTTTCTCACCCAAAAGAATAAGAACAAAAAATATATTTGTGGCCAATATATATATATATATATATATATATATATATATTTCTCTCTCTCTCTCTCTCTTTCACACAGTGGTGGTGGTGATTAGTGACGTGGTGGTGATTTTCGAAGGGTGTTAGGATTTAATTGGGGGTTAAGGGTTTGTTGGGGGTTAGGGTTTCTAAGGGGTGTTCGTGGTGGTGATTGATGGTTGTGGATGGTGGGTGGTGCCGATTGGTGGAGTGGTGGTGGGGGAGGAGTAGAACGAATGGATTTTTTTATGTGTATATATATATAAGTATTGGAGGTGGTGGTCATGTTTGTGGTGGGTGTTGGTGGTTGTGGTGGTAGGGTGGAGTGGATGGTGCAATTTTTTTAGGAAAATCTCAAAGTTAGAATAAGAAAACATATATTTCTTGTTCTCTGCACTATCAGCAAAATTATTTTCAAAACAAGAACAAAATGAACAGTAAAAATCCTCCCAAACATGTTTTGTTTTCATGAACAATGCTAAAAAACAAGAACAAAAACAAAAACAAACCTTCCCAAACCAACCCTTTGCTTTCTTTTTTATCAGATCAGATTCAGTTGATCAACTAAGATAAGATAGGATGCAATAAATACAACATGGTAAACCTCTGGAATTAACCCAAATTTCTGTCATCATTGTTGTTCAAGTAGACGATAGTCGATTAATTTAAAGAAACATTTTGAACGAATAAAATCAATTTTTTAAAAAAAACAAAAATTCATAATGGTCATTGCACTCTCCAGTGAGTAGAACTATATGTTTATTTATATATATATATATATATATATTATCAAACAGATCCTTCATCAGTTCATTCCATCACTGATTGACGTGTCAAACCATCTAACAGAATAAGAATGAATAACAAAAATTAATAAACTAATCATTCTAGTATGTATATATTCATTATATTGTTGCAAACCAAACCAAACACAAACACTTCATATTGTGAGAATTTATAATCTGCATTCTCACACAGGAGTAGTATACAATATGAACTCAAAATCATATGTATGGTGGTATCCAGTTCAAGTGCCCATTATATAATTTTGCTCCAAGTACTGGATAATACAAGTATAGATATTGTAGCAGCTACACAATACACAGCAACAGCATATATACATTACAGCAAGCGTTTGTGCTTCCACCAGGCGATCACAACTACATATAGGGAAACGATACAAGTGGTACAGCCACCGACTACCCACAGAAAATTCTGCGTCCCGTCTTCATTGAACAGCTCAATTGTGATGTTCATACTAAGAATGCCACACGCAACCACAAACGAAGTAATCAATACGGTTGCTAATGATAACATCACTCCCATTTGCAAAAGATTATTCTGTTTGTCATCCAGCATTATGTTGATGTAGTCTTCCGTGTCATCGACATACTCCCTCAGCTTCCAAAAACACCCAAAAGACAAACGAATTGTCAATAGTCTTCAATGCAACCTTAACATATATGTATGTTTGTCAATACAATCTATGGTGCAAACTTGACAAGTTTCAACATAAATTTCCAGGTAGCGTTGGATCGTTGACTTATCCAACATATGCTTGGGAGAGGTTGCAGACAGTGGGATTTCAATTCATATCCTGCCATGATCACCATTTTATAAAACCATTGCACAGCAAAAAATGAATACTTTATATTAATGATTAAGAACAATTTACGAGGGTTCTTTTTTTTCTTTTTCATTCTTCAAAATTTCAGTGAAACATTGAGATTCTGTCAGTAGATAGAGCTTTCTAGTTGTGAAGGAAAGGTAGCAGACATGCTACACCACCACCACAATCACTCTAGTACCACAGATGCGCACATTCATAATGAAACACACACAAACCTTACATCGCTGGGCATAATTTCATCTATTAGCTACTGGATAAGAACGGAATAGAATAGATTTGATAGACACAAGGTTAGCAATAAAGGGAATTACAAATACATGGCGGTTGGAATGATGTGCAATCTGTAGAATGAAAAATATTAAGGGAAGTCCAGATTTTTTCGAATACAGTAGTCTTTTGTGAAGAATACATTCTGGTTGCATTCTCAAGTCATTGTCGGTATATCACTAGCATGTACTTGATCTAGGATCATTTGCCTTTGGTATGTCTTAATTTCTCTTCAAGTTTAAAGTTTCAAAGATCTCAAAGCATAATAGAGAACAATTGCTACAATTGAACAAATAGAGCCCCCTCAGCAAATTCATGAGTAGTTTTGTCCAATCTTATGAGATTTAAGTTTATGCGCCAAATATGTTGGATAAGCAGTAAGTTGAGTTGCATACCATGGACAGTCTATTCAGAGTACCCTCGATCTGAACAAAATATGCCTCTAAGAGCATTTCAAGCTCTTTCACATCAAGGTGCTTGGTAATATCACTGTGTGTGGTAGTTCGGGGCCCAAGGCTGTCACCTTCACAATCGGCTGAATCACGATCATCTTCCAGAAAAAAATCACTAGAAATTCAAATAAATTGCAAGAAATCAATTTCAACCTCGAAGATGTGTAACAAAAGAAGAAGGAAAATGAGGGTAGTAAACCAACGAGGCTAAAGCCAAGTATATTACGTGCCTGCCGTCCATTTTGGTCTGAAGAACTTCATCATCTGTGGCATTATCCTCGCTACTGGCAGAATTCTCAAGCTCTTGCTGCATCAGCTTCTCGGTCAAATACATCCCAGCCATATCTCCATCGTCATCTAGCAGGTGCTCTAGTTCATCCCTTACCTTTTGAACTCGTCCAGTTATTGCAACCAAGCGGCTCTTAATTTGGCGGACACGTTCCAAGTTGAAAGAACTGATCTGTAAAGTCAGCTTATCTAATGCAGGATGAGCTTCTTGCTCCAATGTCCTCGCCTTGAATAAGAAAATAAAAAAGTTTAGAGAATATAAAGAGAAACAATATAGAAGCAATAAATAAGAAAAAGAAAAATTCAAACTGAAAAGGTGAATACAAAAATGAATTCCATTACCTCATTAAATAAAAAAATGGGGAACATGAAAAGAAACAATATAGACACAAAAATAAAAATAAAATTTTCAAACTGAAAAAGTAAAAAACGAAAATGAATTCTTTTACCTCGTTGTCCAAGGAACTGCAAGCAGCTTCAAGGCAGGCCTCCAATGCAATAAACTCAAATGGAAGAACTTTCAATCCATCTTGGTTGTGAAGATCTGGTTTCCCTTCTGCCTTACCTTCCTCCTCTGTCTTTGGAAAGCCCCCCAAAACGTTTGGAGGGCTAACTGCATCTGATTGTGGTTCTCCCAAACCATACAAATTTGTACAATCCGTCTCAACAACATTAGCCCTACCCTCCTTTATTGTGCATAAAATAATTGAAATTATGAGTTAGTAGTTATACATATTTCAATAATAAAACATTGGAACATATGAATCAGATTCTGAGAGTTCAGATCACCTATATATCAAGATAATATATATATATATGAACTCAAACAACAAAGTCTTTTACTTATCGAAAAAAACAACAACAAAGTCTAAAGCCAATTCAATGTGCATAACCAATGTCCTCTTTTAAGTACATAGGTTGTGTTCACATGAAGACATCGTTTTCATTCCTGACTTGTCTAAGTTAGGTTGTCTTACGAGATGATATAATGACCCAATCTGAACTTGAAACTAATGAAAGCCCGCATATATTATCAACAAAACTCTTATATCAGAAGTAGCCTGATGACATTATACACGCATATTTGTTTGTGTAGAGAACAAATATTTGCAGATTCTGTACCCTTGTGTTAGATTATAAAGAATATATAATCTAACACATATATATATATATATTCACTATTGTTCAGCTCGATCCCTTTAAACTCTAACAAAAATTATCCACTACCTGAAAGGGACAAAAAAATCCCAGAATCAAATCCCTATAAACAAACAACAAAAGATGCATACCCAATTGTTCAAGGGTAAAGTGCTCTTGCAAAGGTCGCTTAATTGGCTTCAAATCCTAATGAATAATCATCCAACCCATTTGAGCATATCCATATCCAAGCAATCAATTTTCTATCACGCATTACATCAAACACCTTCTGGGCATCTCTAGTCTCAACATTTCTGGCATCACGGTTCAACCTCTGAACTTCCTACAAACACATCAACGCCACACCTAGTCTCTAATCTCACTGCATTATGGCGGATTTCAATGTGAGGAAGACAGTTATAAGAGAACAATGCTCCATCTTCTGTTGAACTCATTTGGTTTGGATAATACAACTCAAAAAAGAAACTTCATTCACTTTTACTATTCAATTTTTAATTAAATGATTGAAATTTGTGGGTTTATAATTAGGACAAGACTTGGTCTTGGTCATGAGGACCAAGTTCGTGCTCCTCGATGTCATTTAATACAAGTTGTACACGTGGTAAAATTCTTTTAAAAAGGAATGGGGCTTGATTTGTGTATTTAGAGATTTTATGTCCAACTTTCTTTTAATTTTTTTTTTAAACCACGTATTCAACTTGAATTAGACCACATCATCCGAGAACAAGGACAAACTTGGTTGGCGCACTACCCAAGTATGGTCCTTATAATTAAAAAGGAATGGGGCTTGATTTGTATATTTAGAGATTTTATGTCCAACTTCCTTTTGAATTTTTTTTTTTAACCACATGTCCAATTTGAATTATATCACATCATCCGGGAACGGAGGACGAACTTGGTTAGGGCACTACCCAAGTATGGTCCTTATAATTATCATGATTGCTAAAAGAGGAAATGTCTTATAATGAACTTACTTCAATCTATGGATGACAATCTGCTGGAGGTCTGTCCCGTTCCACTTCTTTATTTAAGGATTTGAGAACAAGGGGACGGATTTTGGTAAAAACCCGTCCCGCTCCGTTTACAATAACTTAATTTATATATATATATATCAAAGACATTTTATGAAACCCTAAATACTTTATTAACTATTATCCATTATTTTTCTATGGAACTTTATAGATTTGAATAGTTGAATATATAAAGAAGGAGAAATAAATAGAATATTGACAATCAAGTGTTGATGGGAGATGCGGGGCGGACACGAATATTGTAAAATGTTAATGGACATGATTTATGAAAAGATAATTTGTGATAAACTCGTAAATGTATGATATTTAAAAAAATTAAACAGGACATAGATGAATATAGGAGAATCAATTTCGTACCTGCCTCATTGTCATCCCTACTTCAATTTATTTACCTCCACCCGCAACATAGTGAACTAAACATTTCATGTCAAAAGAAAATATTCTATGTCTACTGGTTTTATATAACTCCTACTATCCATATTTCTCAATACACTTTTGATAAATTAGACAAAAAAAATTGATGAATTATAAGAAAGAAAAAACAAAACAAAAAAGAGAGAGGAGGGATAATGACTTTGATAAATGAATAAAATTACAAAAAATCATCTTTATTCAAAAAAAGGTAGAAGAAATAAAATAAAATAAAATAAACCAATTAATTAGTATATTTTAATAATAAATAAAATCCCGTCTTTTCTTACGGAGTATTATTTTCTGATAAAAAATAATCCTACTTAAATTGATACCCTTTCTTTCTATTTTGTTTTGTATTTTTAACAAATGAATAAACTATTTGGCCAAATATTTTTTGCCTATTTTTTTTTCAAATGATAGTAAATGAGATCGAGATTTTAAACTCACCATCCCTTTTTAATCTCTTATTTCATTTTCCTTCTAGTTTCATATATCACAAAAAGTTGTTAAAAGGAAATATTATTCTTAAATCTAAAGAATCTATCAATATTTTTTATATTGGGCTGTCTGACAATATATCAAATACCATGTTCGCTTATTGAGTATAAATAATTATCAAATATCATGTTTGAATTTTATTGAGTATAAATAATTCGTCAAATTCACGATTATGGATAATTAAAGTGCAATAATTTTAATACTTAGTGGAACAAAAACCCCAAACAGCCGATTATTAAAAAAATAGTTAATAGATATTATTTAATAATACATATACTATCATGTAGATGTAGATGTAGATGTAGATAGAGATTCATAATTACTTGAGTATCACGTAAATACAAATCAATCTTTAAACCCATACACACATACATACATACAAGTCACCAATAATGAGAAAGAAAGTGAAACCTGGAACTTTTTGGCGCTATGATGGCGCGAGATCCTCGGCTGGAGCTCCTGAGCGAAGGGCACAACAGCAGGGTCTCTCGAATTCAGCAATAAAACATCCTGAGCCGTAATTATGGCCTTTATGTGCTCCAGATTTATCACTATGGCCCGTTCTCGCCCCAACACCGTCGACGGGTACGACAACAGCGGGTCCAGAATCCGCAGATCCCGGGCCGGAAGACCCGTCCGCCGCATAATCACTCGCTTCCCCGCCTCCACCACGTGGGCCTGCCCGTTCGCATCAAGTAGCAGCCAGGCCCGAACTTTGGGCCCCTTCTTTCGGAGCCCACCCGCCACGCCCACCCCAACCGGACTTCGGGTCGGGTCTCCTACTCCGTCGTCCTTCAATTTTGGTAGCAAATGAAGAGGAGACAATCTCATAGTGTTCTCTTCTCTCATAAGCAACTGTGCTTTTTTTTATTTTTGGTGTATTATTAATGAATTATAAGACTGCGAGATTGAGATTAAGTATCGGTTACAATTAAACCGTTCGTGTTAACAATTTCACCGATTAAGTGCTTCAGTTATGACTATAATAACATCTTTTGACCTGTATGAGTCGCATATATATATATATATATCTTTTTTATGACAAGAACATAGTATGGTAGTGGTACGGTACAAAACTCTTGTTTTTTATTTGTTTTAAAAATATATATTACTTGTGTCCACTGTCCAGTTTGTAGTGCCTCAACGAAACTTGTGGGGGCGTTCCTAACTGGGAAGAGAATAGCATGGGATGTTTCTTTCTTATCAATCAAGTTAGTGAGAGATGAAAAATGTTTTTATTTCATTTTTATATTGTTTCACTTGTTAATTGTTGTATCATTGTTTGAGTGGGTATAGGTATATAGAAGTATAGATATATATAGATCAACCAGAAAAAGTAGTTATATACTTAATATTCATGAGTTGATCAGTATATAAAAGTAGGGTTAATATATTGAGGAGTTTCTTTCTATTTTAGGTTATATACCCATGACATGTGAGGCACGTATGAAAAATTCAAGACGAAATTAAGAAATGCCTGTCTAAGTAGATTCAAAGAATTTAGTTTTATTTACCAAAAAAAAAAAAGAGAATTTAGTTTTAGTTCATAGCTTTCTTTATACTTTCCTTACTATAAGGTCCATTAGGTTAATCTGTATTAAATACATACCCCAACCAAGTCAAGCAACGTTTGAATTATGTGAATTTGGTTATGTTCTACGAATTTTTGCCTTTGTTACATATATCACTGTATTCTTAGTAAGAAAAATTAAGAAGTAAATCACTGTAATTAAGAAGAAAAATAGATCGCATGAGCCCTATTTGAATGGCTAGAAATTTTTCTAAATTTTTTATCAAATATTGTTCAAAATTATTTTTTTATTTAGGAAGTCAAAAATAACTTCAAAAAAACCAATCCAAATAACGCAGAAGAATGTACATAATACAAATGATTAAAATAACAAGAAGCATGCTTAATTTGTCTGACTCATATCTATATATTTTCTATTCAACCAAACAACTTGAAAGAGATGGGTAGCTATTGTATTACTGTAACAATCCCTCCCTATCCATACACAAATATTGTCTATTTTTGGCTCACTCGGATCAATCACGATTTTAAAGTGCGTTATGTCATAAAAGGGTATAAAACTTACATATAACACGTAGTCTTTTCTTACTCAAGCGATATGGGATTGGACACATGTAACTCGCCCACAAGGTCGCCACAATTACTACAGTCAATTATTATTGTATGATATTACTCTAGTTAAAATAAAAACCATATTTGATAACTTAAATTTGAATATGTTATACTCTAGTTAAATTTGAATATGTTATAAGGTAGGTGAAATAAATGGATTATATGAAAATTTAGAATAAAATTATTTATGGTTTAAGCACTCTAAACAAGTCAAATTATACTAAGGGTCCGTTCGGTTACGTTATTTTGGAATTGCATTGGAGTCGTAATTGCAATTCCAAATACATTGCTCGGATGAGTTTTGGAATTCAAGTGTAATTGGATTTCAATTCCAAACTCAACTTGAATGTGAATTTCAATTCTAAATCCAATTTAAATGTAAAATATCATAAATCTTGAATTGAATATTAGATAATACAGATATATTTAAGTATGAAACTATGAATATTTATAAAGGATAATACTTGCCTCCTACCCCATAAGGAGGAACTTCCTCCTACCCCATGATGTGACTCAATATAATGTGGACACATGTCCTATATTAAATTTGAATTAGATTTATTTTTAAATGTTAAGGATTAATTGGTTTACATTCCATATCCATTTTCTCTAATTTCTCATTATGAACTAATGTCCATATAAACTTTTTATTATGACCATAATACTTTTTGATACTTTAACTTTTTGACCAATGTGTTTAAGGCCAATGTATTGTTGATAATTTAATTATTTAATTATGTTGATAATCACAATTGAGATATAACCACATGTGCATATGCGAGTATACATGTATAAAGAAAAAGATATATGGTTTCCGATATCTGGCCGGGAAAGATGGTGGCATGGTATGGTGTGTGGCGGCAATGGTAGACTTGATGTAATGACATAAAGGCAAAATTATCCATTCACTAAATTTTAATATGAAAAGTGAACATGGGTTGTGAGAAAAATATATAATCAAAATTATATCTTGCTGAAATATAGAATATTAATGAAATTAACTTTTTTCATTTAAATGTGAGACACGTGTTCACATTATATTGAGTCACATCATAGGGTAGGAGGCAAGTATTGTCCATATATAAATATATGTATGTGTATATATGTGTGTATATATATGTATGTGCATGTGATATACATGTATGTATGTGGATATATAAATATATATGTGTGAGTTTGTGTATATGCATGTGTATTCATATTTGTATATATATATACAGGCACAGACCTACGTAGTACCTAGTGGGGGCGATTTAGCCTATTTACCCCTAGATTTCAGATAATATGCAAATCTGCCCCACTAAATGTTTTATAAAATCCCCTAAAGCCCCCACTGAAATTTATTTATTTTACTTTACTTACCCTTGAATTTTAAATATTATAATACCGCCCCACTCAATGCAATCTCTAAGTCCGTCACTGTATATATTCATTCATGGGTACATATATATGTATATATATATACATGAGTGTATATATATTTGTATATATAGGCGTGTGTGTATATATATGTGTATATTTGTATATATATATATATATATTCATGGGTACATATATATATACATGAGTGTATATATATTTGTATATATAGGCGTGTGTATATATGTTTGTATATATATATATATATATATATATATGTATGCCTATATATATAGGTCTTTAGGAATACATATGTATGTTTGTCGTTGTGAAAAGTTAGTTATTGAAAAGAGAGTATTTATTAGGTTCAAGATTTGGAATCTTATATGGGATTCAAATTGTAGAATTGGAGAATTTGGAATTGGAATGCAATTCCAATTCCAAAATATTTTGTTGCATTCGAACAATGAATTTGGAATTGGGAGCTCCAATTCGGTGTTGCGGAATGAACCCTAAGGGTCGGTTGTACCGTTTTGGGCTTTGAATTTGGGATTGCATTTTAATTTCAATGATTCCATTGTTTGTTTATCTAAAAAATAATTTGAATTTGGAATTGAATTCCGGCCAATTCCACAAATTCCAAATCAATAAAATAAAATGAATCTTACATGAGAATGTGTGATTTATAATACCAAATGTTTTAAAATCTTCAATTCATTAAATATTCTCTCTCTAACAATTAACTTTTCACAACTACAAACATAGATACATATATGTAGATATAAACCTATATGTACATAAATATATATATATACATATACCACACACACACATGTATATATATATATAAATATGAATACACATAAATTCATATATATTTACATATCCACATACATATAGATACATATATATATATAATATTTATAGTTTCATACCTATATATATATATATATTTGGGTAAATAAATAAATGTATTAAAGAAAAAATGGATACAATAGGTGGAAAGAAGGAGAAATGGGTTGAAGCCCATCAGATACACTATACATAGGCCAACAAACAACAAAACAAAAGAAAGAGGGAGCCGAAATATGAGATTAACCATTACAAATTATAGAAACCCTATCGTCATCCCAAATCCCAAATCAGCATCATAAATACTTTGATATTTCTATATTGTCTAATTTTATTCAAAGATTTATGATATTTTATATTCAAATTGGGTTTAGTATTGAAATTTACATTCAAATTAAGTTTGTGATTGAAATTCAATTACACTTGAATTCCTAAACTTATCCGAACAATGTATTTGGAATTGCATTGAATTGCAACTCCAATGCAATTCCAAAACGGCGCAACCTAACGGACCTGAAGCTTGTGGAGCAACCTAACGGACCCGAAGCTTCATTTGGCATGCCAAATTGGAATGTCCTTTTTATCCACTCCTCTATTAAAAATTTAAAGTGAATAATCATTTTACAGAAACAAATTCTAAATTTAAAAATAAAAAATAAAAAAAATCGTAATGGTCATTTCATCTCTGAGTAAAGCTCCTTTTTTTTTTTTTTCTCAATTATCAGAAAAATCCTTCATAATTCCATTCCATCACCGATTCATATGTCAAACCACGAGAAGATATTGGGTACCCGGGATAAATACATGTGATACCCGAAACCAATAAGAAAAGGAAGTGTAATATACGCAGAGATTTCATCGATTGCGCCTAGAAATCACCACTTATCCTAATTGTCAGACTTATCCCCATGGTATCCAATAATTTTCCTTCGAAGCACACAATAAAATGAGAATGACCATTCTCTATTAAACATATATTTTTATTTCTCATATGTATATCATAAATTCTTACAAACCAAACCAACATAAAAATCTTGGATTTTGCATTGTCACAGAGTATACAATATTAACTCAGAATCATATGTATCGGCATGCAGTTCTATAATTTTGCTCCAAGTATTATTGGATAAATACAAGTAGGTATGGATATCGTAGCAGCTTCAGAATACACAACATATCTTCATTCCAGCAAGCCTTTGCGCTTCATCCAGGCGACGCCTACTACAAATAGTACAATCATACAAAGGGTACTGCCACAAGCTGTCCACAGAAAATACCCCGACCCTTGTCCATTAAACAGATCAACAGTGATGTTCATGCCAAAAACGTCACACACAACCATAAATGCATTAACCACTAGGCCTGCTAAAATTAACAGGACTCCCAATTGCAAGAGTTGATTCTGTTTGTCATCCAGCATTATGTTGATGTAGGCTTCCGTGTCCTCAACGTACTCCCTCAGCTTCCGAAAACACCCAAAGACGAACAGATTGTCAATACAGTCTACAAGCAAACTCAACAAGTATGTTTGTCAATAGAATAATCTATGATGCAAACTTAGGTAGATGCAAAAAATGAATTCAAAGGTAGTGTAGGGTGGTTGAAGTTGCATCCATTAAGAAATATTTGGGAGTTTTATGTATTTGTCGATGCCCCATATGACAATATTCCTATGACACAGCGGCCATGCATCAAGTATAAACTTGTTTGCCTGTTTGGTATCAGTTCGCTTTGTGAAATAAAAGGTTCAGCAAATTGTTAATTACCCAGCATAGCCAAGTTCAATGAAATCAGCAGGGAGGTAATCTAATGTCCTGAACGCTTATGAGACCCTCTTAATATATATGGAAGATGAATAAAGTGAGAGTAGAGTATTATGGCCACCCAATCTGTATATTTATACAGAGAGGCCATGAATTTCCTATCTCCAGACATGCATATTCTCAAGCATGGTTTTGCTGTAGGAAACCCTCCTACAATGAAATCGGCCTCCAACAGATCAGAGCTAGGCGAACATGCATGCATTTGTGTTTGACAATCAGTGCATATCAGGGCAACTTGGGCCGACAGCTTGGTGGATCGATTAATTGAGAAAAGCAAAGTCATTTTACACCAATTTTATCATCATTCTCTGCATCTCTTATCCTTGCTCGCATAAAACTTAGGTTTAAGCTTTAACATATCATAAGTAAAATCCGAGATCTAACTTAATAGAATCAAAGACGCCCCAAACAAGACTCATTAAGTTTTCAGTTATTGTTTATTCGATTTTTCCATGTCACTCCAAGTATACTGCATTGTCATGTAATATAATGTGTTTTAGGTGCTAAATTTTATTTACTTTAATTTAAAGTCTTGCTCAGCAATTTAGTAACAAGATTAAGCCTTTTCTTCCCAGAGATATTTTAAGATTAAGTTATTTTTCTTGACCTATCTTTAACAAATCAACAAAAATCATTAAAATTCAGTGGAAGTCCATATTTACTGGATTTTGTAGTATAAAGCATGGACTAATGCAACATGCTTTGGAGATGTTGTAGACTGGAGGAATTTAAATTTTTATCCTGTTGTGTTCTGAGATCACCATTTTTAAAAGTGGCCCATCGCGCAGCAGAAAATGAAAACTTTAAGAGATATTTATGAGGGTTATTTTTTCATTCTTCTGTCAGTAATTAGAGCTTTCTAGTTGCAAAGGAGAAGTACCAAACATGCTACACCGCCACAATG
The DNA here is from genome assembly GCA_963922005.1 of Cornus suecica. NCBI lineage: Eukaryota > Viridiplantae > Streptophyta > Magnoliopsida > Cornales > Cornaceae > Cornus > Cornus suecica. The sequence goes on from OY998242.1 coordinate 13,593,422, forward strand.
ATACCCACCTTATAATGGTGGACATGAATTGAATTCACCTATTAGCTACAGAATCTGAACTAGAAGAGCTAATCAGAGTAGCCTACTGGCCCTACCCCAGTACGTGAAGCAAGGATACAGATAATCGGTTAGCAATAAAGGGAATTACAAGTAGATTGCGGAATAAAAATCAAAACAGAAGTTGAGTTTTTTTCAAATACAATAGTCTTTTGTGAAGAATGCATACTGGTTGCATTCTAAGGTCATTGTTGTAATATCACTAGCATGCACTTGAATCGAGATCATTCAAATACGCCTTATTTTCTCTTCAAGGTTGAAGTTTCAAAAATATCAAAGCATAATATGTCAACACAAAAGAAGCAAAAGAACAATTGCTACTTTTGACCAAATAGAGCCCCCTCATGAGTAGATTTAACTAATCTTTATGTGAATTTAGTTTAGGCACCAAATATGTAGGATTAAGTAGTAAGTTGAGTTGCATACCGTGGACAGTTTATTCAGAGTACCATCAATCTGAACAAAATATAGCTCCAAGAGCATTTCAAGCCCTTTCACTTTCACATCAAGGTTCTTGCTTATACCAAACTGTTCCTCGGGGTTATCAATATGTTGAATATCATCATCTTCATTATTGGCTGAATCATGATTACCTTCCAAAAAAATTGCACTAGAAATCCAAATACATTGCAAGAAATCAATTTCCACCTTGAAGAGGTCAAACAAATGAGGGCAGGGCAGCATACCAACAAGGCTAAAGGAAAGAATATTACGTGCCTGCCATCCATGATGGTCTGAAGAACTTCATCATCCTTGCCATTATCCTCAGTAACAGAAAAATTCTCAAGCTCTTGCTGCGCCAGCTTCTCAGTCAAATGCATTTCAGCCATATCTTTATCGTCATCTAGCAGGTGCTCTAGCACATCCCTTACCTTTTGAACCCCTCCAGTTATTGCACTCAAGCGGCTTTTAATTTGCCGGACACGTTCCAAGTTGACAGCACTAATCTGTGAAGTCAGCTTATCTAAGGCAGGATATGATTCTTGCTCCAATGTCCTAGCCTGTAATAAGGTAATATCAAAAATTAAGAACAAATAAAATAATAAGACATAATATAGAAGCGATAAAAAATAAATATTTTTACCTGATTGTCTAAGCTACTGCAAGCATCTTCAAGGCAAGCCTCCAATGCAACAAACTCGAATGGAACAACTTTCAATCCATCTTGATTGTCAGTAGCTGGTTCCCCTTTTGCCTTGTATCCCTCCTCCGTCTTTGGAAAGCCTCCAGAAACGTTTGGAGGGCTATCAGCCTCTGATTGTGGTTCTCCCAAACCATACAAATTTGTACAATCTGTCTCAACGACATTGACCCTCCCCTGCTTTATTGTGCATAAGATAATTAAATTTATCAGCAAGTAGCTAGACAATTTAAAATATAACATATTGGAACATATGAATCAGATTCTGAGAGTTCAGAGCACCTATATATTGTTTAACAAAAAAATGAAAAAAGTGTAAGAACTCGAACAACCAAGTATAAAGCCAATACAATGTGGAAAATCAATGTCCTCTTTTAAGTACATTGGCTGTGTTCACATGAAGACACCATTTTCCTTCACGAATTGTCTAAATTAGATTCATATTGCCATGAAATAATGACCCAATCTGAACTTCCAATTCCCGAAAGCCGCATATATTATTGACAAAACTCTTATATCACCGGTAGCAGGGACGGAGGCAGAAAAAGTTGTAATGGGGGACAATGGGGCAATAAGAAGAAGTTTTAATAAAATTAATTGGGGACAAATCTCAAATTTTCTCTATCACTTCCTTTAAAAAATAGATTTAGTATTCAAAACAGGAAAGGACAGTTGCCCCCTAAAGGTTTTGGGTGGCTCCGTGGCTGACCTGTAGGCTGGTGACAGTATATATATATATATATTTGTTTCCGCTGAGAACAAATATCTGCACTTTATTCACTCAAGGGTATACAAATTTATTCACTATTGTTTAGCTGATTGACCCCTTTAAACCCAAAAATTATCCTCCAACTGAAAGGGACAACAAAAATCCGAGAATCAAATTGCTATTAACAAACAACAAGAGAAGCATACCAAATAATTCGCGGGTAAAATGATGTCGGCCTCAAATCCTAATCAATAATCATCCTTCCCATGTGGCATATGAGCATCCAAGCAATTACATTTCTCTCACGCATCATATCAAACACCTTCTGGGCATCTCTAGTCTCCTCAGGTCTTGCACTAGGGTTCAACCTCTGACTCCCTACAAACACATCAACGCCACAGCCGGTCTCTAATCTCGCCGCATTACGCCATTTTTTTGGGCGGACATTTAGATGTGAGGAAGATAATTACAAGTAAATAATGGTCCATCGTTTGTTGAACTCATTTCTAAGAAATGCTTGGGTACCGTTTGAGGTTGGATAACCCAACTCAACATTCCTAGGTAGGAATTTACTTAGTTTACCCCTTAAATTAGGATTTAATATTTTTTTTAAAAAAATATCAAAAGACATTTTAAACCCTGACTTTGTCTCACATCCATTCACTTGTTCAACAACCATTGTGCCCTAATTAACAAGCTTGGGAGACAAAACCCAAAATTTTAACTGTAGAGATGTTAAATTCAGCTTATAGTTTGAGTTAATCTGCAATATTTTTCACACACACTTCCCCCACACACATATATGGTATATCAAGAGGTTCTGATGGGTGAGAGGGTTTGGATGGTAGTGTGAGTACAAGAGGTGATGTTGGGTTGCAATTTCATAGTAGTAGTAGTGTTAAGGGAAATGAGAATTTGGGTCATGACCTTATTCAGGATTTGGATTTGCAAGATATCGATGATAGGTTGACAGTTTCCAAAATGGTCAGTGACTCTGTAGTTAAAGGGATTGTGAATGCAATACGACAAGAGTTGGCGGAGAAAATCGCCTAAAAAGACCTAGAAATTGCTAGATTGAAGGAAAGATTGCGGTTTCTGCAATTGGGTGTTGGTAAAATTGAGTCTCTAGGGTCCCCATTATCACATAGTGAACTACTAATAAGTAAAGAACATGGGTTGTCTTATGCTTGTTTCGTAGGTGGTCTGTTCTGATCTTGCGTTTTATGGGATCAAACCGTATTTGGTAGTATTGGTCCCAAATTTTTGGTTAGATCAAGTAAGACCAAATGAGACCAAAATGACCTCATTTCAATAAAAAAAAAAAGGTGGTTCCTGGTAGTCCGGTCTGGTCTTATTAATAAAATATATTCATAAATAATTAAAAATGAATAAATAATAATAAATTAAATAAAACATATTTTAAAAATAAAATATAAATAATAAATAATAAACAAAATGAAAAAAATAATACCTAATAATAATAAATAAATGAATATAATAATAATAATTAATTAATTAATTAAAAATGAATAATTAATAATATAAATAATAAATTAAATAAAACATAATGATAATAAAAAATGAATACAATAATAATAAATAATAAATAGACTAAATAATAAATAATAAAAATAAAATAATAATAATAAATAATAAATTACATAAAACATATTTTAAAATATAATAAAAATAATAAATAATAAACAAAATGAAATAAATAATAATAAAAAATAATAAATAGATATAATAATAAATAATAAGTAAATATGATAATGAATAAATACTTCATAATAATAATAAAAAATGAGTATATTAATAATAAATTAATATTAAATTAATAAAATATATTTTTAAATAATTAAAAATGAATAAATAATTTATAAATAAAATGAATTAAATAATGAAATAATAATAAATGAATAGAATATATTTATAAATTAATAAATAATAAATTTATAATATAAATAATAAAATATATTATAAAGTGAAGAAATAATAAATAAATAAATATTATAATAAATAATAAATAAATAGTAAGACCAGACCGCTTACCAAACAGACTTTTTCAGATCAAATTAGATCAGACTAGACCGGACCAGACCAGACCAGAAAGACCGCTTACCAAACATGGCCTTATAGATTTTATGAAGCTATAGTGGAGCAAGATGAGTTGAGGACGTGTTTGGGCAATCTACCCAACACATTAGAGAGAGAGATGAGATGAGAGAGAAGGGCCGAGAAAGAGAGAGAAAGATCTGATGATGATAGAGCAATGTTAAAGAGATAGAAAGATTTGATGAGCAAGCAAACGAAATTGGGAGTGACTAGATGAGATGAGAAAGAAGCTGATTGTAAATCCTAAACATACACATATACATCATTATTTAGAAAATGGATAGTTTGGTAAGTGGGTAAGGTTTTCGGCATTTAGATCAAAATGTAATATGTGGTCTGATAAAAAATGTGATCGAAATAATGTTATGAGGGGTTAACGTGCTATTAAACTAGTGGAGCTTATTTACACAAAATGAAGTGGAGGGGGATTTCTTGCCCACTTTCCAAACCATAAGGGGTTTTGTGTCATTTGTCCAATTTTGAACACACTTTAAAATTGGGTATTCAAGTGTTCTCGAGTCCGTTCCGTTGCGCTAGTTTAGAATTGCATTGGAATTATATTGGAGTTGGAATTTTATAGATTTGCAAATCCACCAATACAATTTTAAATACATTATTCAGATAAGTTTCGGAATTCAAGTGTAATTTGATTTCAATTCAAACCCAATTTGAATGTGAATTTCAATCTATAGACCCAATTTAAATGTAAAATATAATAAATATGGAATTAAATTCGGATATATAAGGGTGTATATGTATGTGTAGCAATATCTTTGTGTGTATGCATATGCATTCAACTTTGTATATGTATCTCTATGGGTATATATATATATATACATATATGTATAGATATATGTGGTTGTGAAAAATTAATTATTAGAGAAAGAGTATTTAATGAGTTAAGATTTGAAAAATATATGGTATTGGAAATCACACATTCTCCTATAAGATTCATTATGTTGATTTGGAATTTGTGGAATTGGAGTGCAATTTCAAATCTAAATCATTTTTGAACAACTGAACGATATAGAGTCTTTGGAATTAGAATGCAATACCAAATTCAAAGCCTAAAACGGTGTAACCGAACGGGCCCTTAGAACACTTGAATGACACGTTTTAAACACTTCAATGACAAAACTTTTCACTTGATAACATGACAGGATAATTTTTAATTAATTTTAATATAATATAAAAATATATATGTTAAATTAATAAAAAGATAATATAAAACTTAAGAACGCGTACAACAACCAAATATACTACATATATATATATATATGTGCATGTGTATGTGTAGATTAGTGAAAATATTTCATAGCTTTTAAATATATATATATATATATATATATAATTTTTTAAATTTAAATGAAAATATTTTATGATTAAATGAATGAAATAATTAAATTTGATTTATTTTAATTATAAAATAAATTATTATATTATTATTTTTTGATGTATCGGTGCCGTACGTGTCTTATTTTATAGAAAACAATTGTCATGTGTCCGCGTCTATATTTCATGGAATCATGGATGATTGCTAAAAAGGAATATATATATAGATAGGTAGATAGATAGATAGATTACCCATGGAGCTTATTTCAATTCCACACGGATGCTAGTCCTTTGTCATTGTAAATTCCTTTATTTTAATTTAATTTAATTTTTATATTTAATTGGTAAAGTAAATGTGATTCAATAGATTAAACAATATGGAATTTGAAAATTTTGATTATAATCGGACAATTTATGAATTTTATTTTATTGTGTTTTTTATTTGTAATATACTTTTATATTTTTTTAGGCACGTAAATCTTTATGTATATAGGTTCGATCTCACCTTCAACCCTTCGCAGAAATTTTAGTAATCTCAAGTGAACTCAGTCCGGACATTTCGGTTAGCGAGAGAAAAAAATATAAAAAATACATATTATTAAATACGAAAGACAACTCTTGATCTCTCATGAACAAGAAATTTATACACATCTATAATTATTACGGCTAGAGGTGAAATAAAAAACTTTAAACTTTAAATATATGTATATGTATATACGAACACAGAGATATATAGATACATATTATCTTGATTCCCCTTACTTGAGTAAGAAGTAAATACAATACCTCTTTAAGCTTTACGCCTGCACAAACACATGCATGCATAGATATATAAGTCATGACCAGTAATAGAAAGAAATTAAGTGAAACAACCTGGGCCTTGGTGGCGTGATGATGGCGCGAAATCCGTAGCTGGAGCACCTGAGCGAAGGGCACAACAGCAGGGTCTTTGGAATTCAGCAAAACAACCTCATAGGCCGTTATTATGGCCTTTATGTGCTCCAGATTTATCACTATGGCCCGTTCACGCCCCAACACCGTCGGCGAGTATGTCAAAAGTGGGTCCAGTATCCGAAGATCCCGGGCCGGGAGGCCCGTCCGCCTCATGATCGCCTGCTTTCCCGCCTCCACCACTTGGGCCTGCCCGGTCGCGTCAAGGAGAAGCCAGGCCCGAACGTTGGGTTCCTTCTTTCGGAGCCCACCCGCCCCAACGGGACTGCGAACCGGGACACCACCGTCCTCCTCGGCCGGAGAGAAGTTAAAGTTGGGTAGCAGAGGAAGAGGAGACAATCTCATAGTTTAGGTTAATTTTACAGTGGTGTTCACTCTCTCTTTCTAGTCAGCATATATATATATATATATATTTTTTTTTTTTTTTCATTTTTCTTTTCTTCTATAGTGAGTGAAGATATAGTCGCCCTGGCCGAAAATAATATTATAAAGCTTTTGTATTTTTGAAATTTTTTTTGTTCTGGGTATTATTAACAAGGGTAAATTGCACTAGCACCCCCTGAGATTTGGGTCAATGTCACCTAGATACTGGTCAACGCATTTTTTGACACCAACACCCCTGAGCGATGAAAAGACAATCGTACCCTTGAATTGTTTATATTATTTGATTATATAAAGATCAGAAGTGTGCAAAGTCATTTTTGCCCCCGGTATAAAACTCTACACCTCACCCCAACCACCCTTATCACTTCACATACTCCCAACACCCGCCAATACTCTCCCTTCATTTGGTCCAGCTCTTTGAGAGTTCTATAGAAGAATCCATGGAAGCTCAGGTTTCATCTCTCTTTTCATCTCAAATCTTCCATGCAAGTACTAGGGTTTGATCTCTTGGTAGGATATACAATAACCATGGTATTTATGATCTTTGTCCGGTTTGTTTTATTGATCGTCTTTGATCTTTGTCCTTCAAATCTCCTTCATTTTTCTCTTCTTCATTTGTCCTATGTATGAACTGATCATGGGTCTTGATTTGACACTGATATTTCATTATTTGATATATTTTTAACCCTAATTTCTGTGTATTTTTGTAGACTAACCGATTTTGAAGATTTACTCTTGCTATTCACATGCATGATCTAAGATAGGCGAGGAAAAATATTTGGATTTTGGCTTATTTTGATAAGATATTTTCCCTTTGTATATTTCATTTTATTTTAGGGTAGGGTTTAGTAAACAAACAGTGTATTATAGTATTGCATGTGGTTATTGATTCGGAAATTAGGGCTTTCGGTCTTTGTATGTGGTTATATTAGGGTTTTGATATGAAGATTCAATTTTCCTATTCACATGCATGACTAAGTGTTTGCATGTCTTAATTGTGGAGGAAATTTGGGGGCTTTTATAAATTGCATGTTAATTAACATAATTTTAGTGTTTAATTATTTCTGAGCATGATAATTATGTGTTTGCATGTGTTAATTGTTAATGAAATTTGGGCCTTTTTATAAATTGCATGTTAATTAACATAATTTTGTTGTTTAATTTTTACTGAGCATAATGAGTAAGTGTTTGCATGTTGTTATTTGTTGATGAAATTTGGGGATTTTCTGAAATTGCATGTTAATTTACATAATTATACTGTTTAATAATTAATTTTATGTTTACTTATATAATGTTAGTGTTTATTCATAATTTAAGGATAATTTACATAACTTTATACCCATAACAGTTTCAATTAAGTCTTATTTTTTTATGTTTTATATTGCAAAATATAATGTTTATTTACTTCTTTGATTTATAGGTTTCTACTAGGCATTTTGGTTCTAATTCTTCTCCTTGGGCAACTTGGTAACATCAACAACCTCTCAACACTTTTTTGCTATTTTTGGACAGTGACAATTATAGGCTCAGTGACTATTTTTTATTAATTTTTGTAAAAGTCACACATACACGCACATATGAGAGCCACAATTGTTAATTTGTAAGTTATCTTGGCTCATAGTCTAATTACTAGCCTTGTTTAGGTTTTTTACATGTATTTTTGGACAGTGACAATTAGGATGACCGGGGGACATTGTACTTTAAACTTGTATGTCTTATCATGACACTACTTTGGTAATATATATGCTACTTGAATGAAATAGTTTTTACTACTCATTGTTGCAACATTGCTTCTAGCATCTTATACTCAATTGTAGATTATAACAATGATCATAGTTAGGATAGATACAGTGCACATGAACATGCTTGCATATACAATAATTTTTGTTATATACATTACAGAATTTATACTGCCCACACCACTATCTTCCTTCTTATGATCTTTTTTCACTTTGGATGTCTTGCACCATTCAAAGACATTTAAAGTATTTTTTTCCTGAATTTTTGGCTGATTGAGATATCTTTGGTGGTGTTAGGTAGCCACAAAAATATGTTTTCTCACCATGTTCATCCATTCAAATCTGAATAAATATTTTGCATCCTTAGGTTCAATTTATTTTGTAAAATAATATTGCGTCAGTGTTAGGGGTTTACCTTGCGTGGAAGTCTTTGATTTCTTGCAATTTGTATGCTTGAGTATTTGAACTTCACTTGAGCTCATCTGTGGTATGCAGCGTATGATGTGCATAATGTGGTAAAAATAGAATGTGAAGAATATTTGTGACTTGTAGCCAACTTATAGGCATTTTCTAACGACTACAATATTTTTTTTTAGCTGTTGGAAAATGTTACTGTTGACCACAGGGGTAATATGGTGATAAAAATATGCAAACATACACCTCAGCAACTTTCTCACAAAATAAAGGGTACAATAGTCCATTCATAGGGTCTGAGGCCCTACAGGGGGTGTCAATGCAAGAAAATCCAAACCTCAGGGGGTGTTGGGATGAAAAATGCGTTGACCGGCATTTAGGTGACATTGACCCAAACCTCAGGGGTTCTAGTGCAATTTACCCTATTAACAAAAGACAAGACAACAAGATTGAGTACGTAGTTATTAGTTGAAAACTGTCTTTGCTGAGATATTGAAAGTGATGTTTCTTGAGTACTAACTACTAACTAAGAATAAATTACACTAAAACTGTTACTGTCAATAATTTCTCCGGTTAACTTTCAGGAAATAAAAAAGAATTTCACCGGTTAAGTGTTCCAATTATGACTAAAACAACACCTTTTGACTTATCTATTATTTGTGTCTTTAATGTCACTTTCATTTTTATTTAATTCTGACAAACATTTTTACTCTTAATGTCCCTTTCAAAACTTATCAGCACAGGTCATCATACAAAAATTAAACGTTAATACAAAAAATGTCATTGTTTGGAAACATCGAACAAATATGTGCAATCATCAAAATATGTATATTTGATTCAAACCTTCAAAAAGTACATTTAATCATGAAAATTTATGTACTAAAATCCTAATTTACTTTGAACCTTCACCAAATTAATACGAAAAGATATTGGGTATAACAAGAATATTATCAAGTGATACTCCAATACCATTAAAGAAATACTGTTGTGGTACACGTTCATATGTCATCGGCTCTGTATCAAAGTTCTATAAATGAAATACTTGTGATATATCCATCATAAATAAGAGAGCTATTATTTAGCAGGTCATTTTTCAAAGATAATTCAGTTAAAATTACAAAAATACAAGTTTTTTTTGGGTAAATCAAATTAGGGACAGTGATTTTGATTATTGAGTTTTAACAAATGACTAATTAAAGAGAATAATAAGCGAACCATCTCTTAATCATAGCAAGACATTCTTTGGGCTTGTACTCTGGAGCTGTGTGACCACCTCCCTATGCAAACACAAAATAAACACTATTAAAAATCCTTCACAGTTTATTTCATTTTGAAGTTACTTAATTTGAGAGGAATTAAATATTAAATAGTGGGACTTTCGGAATTTTCTTGCCTTCACAGTTGCATATGTCAAATGGTATCCTTTGAGAGTATATGCCATTGAGTATCTATATAAATAACAATTTGTTAACCTTAAGATTTAACAGTATAAAATGGTGGTGAATTTTCAAGTGAAATAATAACATAAAAACAAGAGTCTATAGTATGTATAAAGTGTATATATATATATATATAATATGTTTATATTTATACTAACCCTGCGACTTGACCTTCAACAAACCATGGTTGCCAATCGTCATCTACAGTTAAATTCAAAGAATTTATCCAGGCATGTGTGCCCACGTATGAAATGGACATGTCATGATCACCACTATGAGAAGATAAAACAAAGTTAGTATACATTTTTTAGAATATTTATGGGGTGAAAGATTTGAAAAGAGATTTAAGATTCAAATTACAAAGATATAGAACCTTTAATTGTGTATATTGGAGTTGAGAGAAATTAATTACCTGTAAATTAAAGCACGATAATTTGTACTCGTGAGGTTTCGATGATAACCAATACTAGTTAAGACATTTTCTGTGTAGGACAATGTCTTGTTACATCTTACCCATTCCTCTACTGTTCCCTGTTTGTCATTATACAAATACATGGTTGAAATTAATTAATTCTAATTTTAAAATCATGAAAGATAATTAATCTAACAATTATATATACCTCCCGGATGTGGAGAGCCTTTTGTACACTACCGTCATTCGCCCAAGTGTAGGAAAGCGCATAATTATAGACCTACAGAATCCAATTGACAATTATACAATTATATATATATATATATATATATATATATTCAGGGCTTCATCCGGACTAATTCATTGGATTCATGAAAAGCAACAAATCCACACAAATCGAATAATAACTATACAATTTACGATGAAAATAAGTAATCCAATAATGTAACCTTGAATTAATGTATTTATGTGGAATCTATTCAGATCAGGGCGGAGCCATGCAATGCCCAGTGAGAACCATGGCCCTCTGAATTTTTCAAAAATTCTTTTTAGTATTTCACAAAATTATATGTTTCATGAATAACTTTATGAAAATTGCATATAGCCCTTCATAATTTTTCTTTTTAAATTTCTTTAATAAATTACCAAAATACATATTTACAAAAAATTCATACAAAAATTCATATGGCCCTCCTAAATATGTTTTTTGGTTCCGCCCCCAACTCAGCCTCTAGTATATGTCGAGGGCAATTGGTGCCTCCTTTTTATATTGAAATTACTTAGAAGGCGGTGAACTAAGCCTAGAGGGGAGGGGAGGGGAGGGGGGGGGGGGGGGGGTGAATAGACTTTTTATAAATTTAATGACCAATTAAAATTATTTGCGAAATATTTAAATTTAATCATAATAAATAGGTCATTAAAAAAAAATTCTAGAATAATAATATTTATCAGAGATAAAATAAATTCTTATTGAACAATATATTTTAATAAAAATAATGAATTTTTAATTAAAATATTTTTGTCTTAATAAAAATAATAAATTATTATTAAGGGTTGGGAGCGTTAAACCCCCTATAGTATAAATATAGTGCGTATAACCCCCTATGGTTCGAATTGACCCCAAACCTTTCATTTATGTGCGAATTGACCCCATTTTGTGTAAAATAACATATATGCCCTTAGTATATAAATTTCAAAAAATGGAAAATATATATATTTTTTGAAAAATATATAAATTTCTAAAAAAACATATAAAATTCGAAAAATATATATAAAATTCGAAACAAATATATAAAATTTGAAAAATATATATAAAATTCAAAAACATATATAAAATTCGAAAAAATATATAAAATTTGAAAACATATATAAATTTCAAAAATATATATAAAATTATAAAAATATATATATAAAATACGAAAAAAATATATAAAATTTGGAACAATATATATATAATTCAAAAAAATATATATTAAATTTCAAAAAAATATAAATTTTGAAAAGAAAAATATAAAATTCAAAAAATTATATAAAATTGGAAAAAACATATATAAATTCAAAAAATATTTATAAATTTTGAAAACATATATAAATTTTGAAAAAAATATATAAAATTCGGGAAAAATATTAAATTCGAAAAATATATATTAAATTTCGAAAATAAAATATAGAATTCGAAAACATATATAAATTTCGGAAAAATATATATAAAATTCGGGGAAAATATTAAATTCGAAAAAATATATATTAAATTTTGAAAAAAAAATATAGAATTCGAAAACATATATAAATTTCGGAAAAAAAAATATAAAATTCGGGGAAAATATACTTCTATTTTCTACTTTCTTTGACTTTACATTTTGTTTTGGTGTATTGTACTTTGGTCACTTGTGTTTTTTATACTTCTATTTGCACAACTATTTGAATTTTATATTTTGTTTTCGAATTTTATATATTTGTTTCGAATTTTATATGTTTTTTTGAATTTTATATATATATTTTCAAATTTTATATATATTTTTTGAAATTTAATATTTATTTTTTAAAATTTATATATATTTTTTGAAATTTAATTATTTTTTTACGAATTATATATATATATATTTCGAATTTTATATATATAAATTTCAAAAAATTTATTTTTTATATATATATATATATTGGTTTCGAATTATATATATATAAATTTTGAATTTTGTATATATAAATTTCGAATTTGAATTTTAAGAGAAAGGGTAAAATGGGTATTTAAGAGAGTATAAAAGTTAAAGAAGGGGGTATTCGCACATTTTCGAAAGTTGAAGGGGGATATTCGCACGTTGCAGGAGGATATTCGCACGTTGGAGGGGGATATTCGCACATTTTTTAAACTTACAGGGGGTGTTCATACATTTTTCAAAAGTGCTGGTGTCAATACACACATTTTCAAAGTACAAGGTGTTATTCGCACCGTATTTATACTACATGAGTGTTTTATGTACTTAACCCTATTATTAAATATATATTTTTAATGAAGATAATAAAGTTTTATCAAAATTAATTTTCTTTTAATAAAGGGTAATTTGCAGTGACACCCCCTGAGGTTTAGGTCAATTCCACATAGCATTCGGTCAATGCACAAGTTTACAATGACACCCCCTAAGCTTTAAAAAGTTTTGAAGTGACACCCCTTTGAGCCGTGAAAAGTCAAGTTTGCCCTTATTATAAATAGGGTTAATTTCAATAAACCCCCTTCTACTATTAAATTTCAATCACATTGCCCCCACCCTTAAACAATATATTTATAAAATTCAAAAAATATATATAAATTTAGAAATATATATATCAAATTCAAAAAATATATATAAAATTCGAAACAAATATATAAATTTCAACAAAAAAATATAAATTCGAAAACAATATATTAAATTTCAAAAAATATATAAAATTCAAAAACAAAAATATAAAATTCGAAAAAAATATATAAAATTTGAAAAAAATATATAAATTTTGAATATAAAGATATCTGTCAACTGAGAATATGTGGATATAAACTTTAGAGACATTATATCATCTTCAACAAGATCTCGAATGAAATGATGTCGAATATCTATATACTTTGTTCTAGAGTGTTGAACAGGATTTTAAGAAATATTTATAGCACTAGTATTATCACAAAAAACTATCATTGTGCTTTGTGAAAAACCATAATCCTGTAACATTTGACGCATCCACAAAATCTGAGTACAACAACTACCAATAGTTATATACTCAGTCTCAGTAGTGGAAAGGGAGACACAATTTTGCTTCTTGCTATGCCAAACAACTAAATAATTACCAACATAAAAACACCATCCACTAGTGTTTTTCCTATCATCTACATTATCAGCCCAATCAACATCAGAATAAGAAACAATATTAACATTAGATCCTAATGGGTACCACAGTCCCTTTTACATATTTAATAATACATTTAACAACAATAATATGAGACTCTTTAGGACTAGCATGATAACGTGCACAAACACCAACACTAAAAGCTATGTCAGATCGACTGGCAATTAAGTACAACAAACTCCCAATCATACTTCTATAAAGTGTAGAATCAACATCTTTACCTTTAGTGTCTATGCTAAGTTTGACACTTGTACTCATAGGAGTGCGAGCATCCTTAGCCTTCTCTAAACCAAACTTCTTTACTAATTTCAAGGTATATCTAGTTTGAGAAATAAAAATCCCATCAGTTGATTGCCTAATTTATAGTCCAAGAAAGAAGTTCAATTTTCCAATCATACTCATTTCGAACTCATGGGTTATTTGTTCTCCAAAATAATGAGCAAGTTGGTCAGATGTGGAACCAAACACTATATCATCAACATAGATTTGAGAAATAACTATATTACTTTCAATTTTTTGTATAAATAGTGTTTTGTCCACTCCCCCTCGGGTAAAATCTGTTCCTAACAGGTAATCAGTCAATCTCTCATGCCAAACTCTAGGAGCTTGCTTTAACCCATACAAAGCCTTCTTAAGCTTATAAACATGACCCGGACAATAAGGATCTTTAAATCCTTTGGGCTGCTCCACATAGACTTCTTCATGAATAATGCCATTTAAAAATGCACTCTTAATATCCATTTGGTACAACTTGAATCCAAGATGGCATGTGATAACAAATAAAATTCGAATAGATTCGAGTCCAGCAACAAGAACAAATGTCTCATCAAAGTCTATACATTCCATCTGTGTATAACCTTGAGCAACAAGCCTAGCCTTATTTCTTATAACAATACCATTCTCATCCTTTTTGTTCTTATATATCCATTTGGTACCAATATCATTTATTTCCTTAGGTCTAGGCACAAGATACCACACATCATTTTTAACAAACTGTTGAAGTTCTTCTTGCATAACATTTATCCATTCACTATCTTGAAGAGCTTCTTTAACAATTTTAGGTTCTAATGAAGATGTGTAACAAGCATAAGATATTTCATTCCTTGCCTTCCTATGGGTTACCATCATTTGTTCAACTGATCCAATGACTTTATCTAAAGAATGATTCAACTTAACTCTAGCAGATAGTTCTTTAGCAGGAGTTGGCTGAATATTATGTGAAGGTTCATATGATCCTACAGGACTAGGAGTATCTTCATGATCCACTTTCTCCTCTTTAGTATCAATATGAGAATCATCACTTAATAGGAAGAACGGTTCACTGTTGTTTTCCTCTACGAAAGACTAAAACTTATCAATACATGAGTCATCAACAACCACATTGGCAAATTCCATCATTGTTTGGGTTCT
Organism: Cornus suecica; assembly: GCA_963922005.1. Classification (NCBI taxonomy): domain Eukaryota; kingdom Viridiplantae; phylum Streptophyta; class Magnoliopsida; order Cornales; family Cornaceae; genus Cornus; species Cornus suecica. The sequence goes on from OY998242.1 coordinate 13,608,900, forward strand.
AAGGTTAAGAACCATATATGCCCTACTAGTCAGTGAATACCCCAAAAATATTCCTTCGTCACTCTTATAATCAAATTTCCCTGAGCACTCTCTGTCTCTAAGAATATAACATTTAGATCCAAAAACCCAAAAATATTTTATATTGGGTTTCTTGCCATTCCACAATTCATAGGTTTTTTTTTTAAAGTGTTTGGCCTAAGATAAACTCTATTTGAAGTGTAACAAGTTGTGTTTACTGTCTCGGCCAAAAAATTCCTTGGAACATTCCTTCCATGTAGCATAACATTGGTCATTTCCTGAAGAACCCTATTCTTCCTCTCAACAATCCCATTTTGTTGTGGAGTATGTGGTGCAAAAAATTCATGCTTTATTCCTTTTTCATCACAAAAAGTATTAATCCCTGAATTCTCAAACTCCTTTCCATGATCACTTCTTACTCTAGTAATGGATAATTTTTCTCAGTCTAAATTTTTAAACAAATATTCCTAAAATTTTCAGCAGCTTCAGACTTATCACTCAGAAATCCTACTCATGTATATCTAGAGTAGTCATCAACCATTACAAAAATATACTTCTTACCTCTTATGCTCAATGTCCTAATAGGTCTCATTAAGTCAATATGCAATAATTACAAGGGTCTAGAAGTACCTATGGTATTAGTCTTCTTGTGTTGACATCTGGTCTGCTTTACTTTTTTACATGGACCACACACAAGACCTTTGCCATACCCAAGCTTAGGAACACCTTTAACAATTTCACTTTTAGTAATCTTAGTTAAATCACGAAAGTTAACGTGTTTCATTATTTGGTGCCAGATTTCTATTTTATCAAGCTTAACTTTATTGCATGCTAGTTTAGGATTAGGTATAATGCAATAGCAGTTGTCAGATGATCGCATACCTTCCATAACACAATTTTCAGAATAATCAACGATTAAACATTTATCGGGAGAGAAATTGACGTTTTGAATATTATCACAAATTTGGCTAATACTTAATAAATTTGCTTTTAAACCCTCAACATAAAACGCATTTTCCAATCTAGGCATACCAAAAGCCACAATTGTTCATTTTCCTCGAACTCTAGACTTTTTTCCATCTCCAAAAGTAACTATCCCATCATTACTTTCCTCAAAAAAACCAAACAATGACTTATCTCCAGTCATGTTCCTAGAACATTCACTATCCAAAAACCAAGCACTAGAATCATGTGCTCTAAAAGCAGTGTGAACAACAAAACAGTGTATCTCACCTTTTCTTACCCCCGCCTTTTTCATTTTAGGAGCTCTAATTGTCAGCTTTGACAAATTCTTTACTTCCTTACTCAAAACCCTAATTTGATCTTCAATATTGAGTCATTTTTGAGTTCTTTGATTCATCATTGAATTCAGATTTTTTCCTCTTAATTTAGAACACATAGGTCGAATATGTTATTTCACTCCACAGTGATGACATGTAGGAAAAAATCTTTGAAAAATCTTATTAGAAATCTTATGATATTTAGAGGTAAAGGGAGACTTATTCTCAACTGGTTTTTTGACATAAGATTGAGCATTATGATTTCTAGATTTACCTTGAGAAGAACTTTATGTTACTTGGGAAGCCCTAACAAAAGTAGTTTTGGGAATGATATTTGAATTACCCTTTGTTCCTTTAAATCCTAACCCATTTGTATTTCCTTCAGATTTACCTACATTCAACATATGATCAAGCTTAAGGGTTTCACTAGACTATTTATGAATAGTTGAGTTAACATCTTTCAATTCCTTTTCCAAAACCTCAATCCCCGTAGATTTCTCATTTAAATCAGATCTTAAAGTGACTAATTCTTTATTGAAATCATCAACACTCTTCAAAGCCAACTTCATTTCTTTTTCAGACTTAATCAATTATTCAGACCATTGATCTCTTTGTGTCTGAAGCTGATTTAACTCAAGGGTAGTGTTAGTTAATTCTTCTCTTAATAACTCTTTTTCCTTGTCAACACTTTTAAATTTAACAATAGATTTTGAGAAAACTTCGCTAAGATATTGATAGGTGTCAAATATTAGTCATTTTGACCCCTTAAATCACTATTGTTACGTTCTTTCATTCCATTATTTGGTATTTTTATTGCGTTTGCGTGTTAAGATATGTTTCAGGAGCTTAATGAAGAAATGGAGCTAACTTCGGTGAATTAACTGAAGAATATATTATTTCTATCCAAGAGTAAAGTCAAAGAGGCAGTCCGAGACAAAAATGGCTCCCGGAGGGCAAAAACGGCATTTTCAGAAGCCATCATCTTCAACAAAAAGTATCGTGGGTTCGAGACGGACGTTTTGGTGCATTTATGGAGAAAAGTGATTTTCCACAAAATACCTACGCTTTTGCCTACACTTCCAGTTTCAAAAAGTGGTTAGAAAACACATTTCTATGCTTGGACCTACGCTTGGAGGTATGTTTGGGACCTATGCTTCATGCGACAACTTTTTGGTGATTTTTCGTGGATTTTTCTTGTTTCACCCCCGGCTTAATTAGAAGACGTGCCTACGACTCTAGACCTCTGTATACATGTATATACACTTATATATATGAGAAATTAGGGTTTGCATGAGTTTTAGTGTGAAAAAACTGAAAATGGTCTCTCTATGCCATTGCCTATATATACAATACCATACACCAAAGTTAGAGAGTTCTGTTGTTGGAGAGTTTATACGTGAATTTTTGGAGGTTGTTCATTCATTTAGATTTGCTGCTGTTGAGATCCATATTCAAACATAGAGATCCGAAGAAGAAGACTATGGAGAGCGTTTCTATATCAACGATGCAATCACCATCTTCCATGGCCAACTAACTCGGTATCTAGGGTTTTCTAGCAAAACCCTAGCCAAGAAATGTAGTTCTTTTATTGTTTTTAATTGTAAAAATGGGAAATTGTTGACCATACTGTGATGATTGTAATAGTTAAGAGACCGTACTAATTTGCAATATAAAAGTATATGCTTATTCTAAATTTTTATCTTAGATGAAATGAATATAATGTTTTGCACAATTATGATTATTCACTATGGGCTGGAACTCGGATGCTTAATCATGGTTTTCTATACAATGGTGGTAATGAAACTTAAAACCCTAGGTTGACACAGGCCGTGCCTTGGCGATTTAATATAGACATATTTTAGTTTATTTTCATGCATTAGGAGTAGATTAGAGTAACATAATTGGCATGTACTAGTTAGGTCAGTCATGAGACGGGTTATCGCGATCCGGTTGATGGTACTCCTTTTTGGGGTCGTATTTAGCTATTTACGATACGACCTGATTCACAGTTATAGATCGCCCTCTTACAATTAATACATTGATGAACTATATTATGCAGTTAATGGCGGAGTGATGAAAACCCTAGTTTTCTCTCTCTCTTGAATCACAAACCAATTTAATTTGTTTTCTAGATAATTTTAGTTAAAATATATAATTTGGTCTTCGACCACCCAAACAAACAATTTTCAGAAAATATAATTCAGTATTTTTAAATTATTAAAGTGAACAATCTCAGTCTCTGTGGGATCAATATCCCTTACTCAAGCCGCTTTGCTATTCTACAATTGATACGTGCGCTTGAGTAGGGTAAAACCTAAAGTCGTTAAGGTGTTGTTTTTAACCACATATTTTTATACACCTGACGTACGCTTCAGATGTGTGTACTTGTCATAAAGTTTTATATACTTAGCTTGAAGAGAATCATCACGATCATCATCACCCTTATAATTTTCAACCTTAGAAGTTGCACTTATTGTAGCAACCTTTTTAACCTCATCATTATTAGATGCCAACATTGAGATATTTGTAGTTCCTTCATAAGTATCTTGGAGAATATTCCAAGCTTCTTTGGCAATATTGCACGAGGAAATTATCCTAAAATCACTATCGGTCACAACGTTTGATATTGCAGACAAAGCTTTAGAATTCCAATTAGCACTATCAAATTCAGCAGAAGACCACTCACTTAAATATTTTTCTCTTAATTTTTTAGTAGTCTCATCTACAATAGTGGGAGGTGAGTATCTTACTTCTAAGGCAAACCAAACGTTCATATCTATTGATTTCAAGAACGTTCTCATCCTAGATTTCCAATATGTATAATTAGAGTCATCAAATAAAGGGGAACTAGTAATGGAATCTCCTTCACGAAGTACGTCCATCTTCTAAGTTCAAGATCTAACCCTAGGTCGTTAACCTAAATCAGGGCAAACCTTGCTCTGATACCAATTGAAATTACCTAGAAGACGGTGAACTAAGCCTAGAGGGGGGTGAATAGGCTTTTTATAAATTTAATGACCAATTAAAATTATTTGCTAAATATTTAAATTTAATCAGAATAAATAGGTCATTAAAAGCTTTTTCTAGAATAATAATATTTATCAGAGATAAAATAAATTCTTATTGAACAATATATTTTAATAAAAATAATGAATTTTTAATTAAATTTTTTTTGTCTTAATAAAAATAATAAATTATTATTAAATATATATATTTAATGAAGATAATAAGTTTTATAAAAATTAATTTTCGTTTAATAAAAATAACAATCTGGTGGATAACCATTTGGTGATGTCCTAAAATCACTATTGTGATACGTATAATATGATTAATGTGTATTTAAGTTATTATAGCAAGGTTGAAACAAACACACTGATAACCTAAAAACTGACCGATCACCTAGTGTGACACTTAGGGATCTTTCAAATTCCTTTATTTCAATTACTCCACCGATCGATCGTTCGAAATACCACCAAACAATCGAACCACCACTGATTGTTTGTTTAGTACGAATTTGCTACCACTGATCGATCGCGAATGTGTTTTCCCAATATGACACTGATCGATTGCGTATCCCACCGATCGATCCTTCATACCACCGATCGTTCGAAAAATTCTAAACACGAATTCTGGAAACAGTGTGCAAACTGTTCTCGTTAAATAATCCCAAAAATATTTCTCTACACAAATTATATTAACCACACAATAATATATTTGCAGAATTTAAAGCATTAAATAACACACAGATTTTTTACATGAAAAACCTTGTAAAAAGTTCCAAGTAAAAACCACGGATGCCTTCTGGTATCGATGCACTATGAATCAAAGAGTTTGTACAGACTTTATGAAGTTAGGACTTATAATAGCTTTGATTTTGCCGTTGTTCACTCGACGTTTGAAAGTCTTTATTCACTCGCGCTCCACGAAGTCTCCTGCTCCAATCTCCGTACTTTGACGACTCCGCATCTCACGGATCAAAGCACACACAGTGCAATGGATGGTGTGTAGATTTTTCTATATCTAAGTCATCCAATTGTGCATAAAAATCACAACTGTTGTAACACAATTGGATAATCCCAAAAACTAGAGAGAACTAGAAGATAAATGATCAGTCAATATTTTTCTCTGTGGAATAATTGTAAAGCTCACAAAGCTTATCTTCTTTTCTCAATAACTCCTCATATTTATAGAGAAAAAAGTTTTCAATTATGGAATATAAATCTTCAATTATGGAATGATATTTCTTTGCTTGCACTCCAAAAAGACTTGGTGTGAGGACCAAATAATAGCTGTGAATGGACCAGTCTATCCCTCAATATGCTTCTACAATGAGCCAGAATTCTGCCAATACAGTTTCGCACGAATTCCAATGTCGGCACTGCCGAACGATCGAGAATTCCACAGATCGATCGGTGGTTCATGAATTTTAATAATTAATTATCCTGCGATTTTATGCCCTCAAAGTTTAACCAAAATACCTAATCTACCTAATATGATTATTGACTAGACATGCCAATATAAAAATGTTCTTACAGATATAATATTTTTGTACGTATATCATTGCTCTTTATAACGTATCGAAAGAGAAAGACTTACTCGACACCAGAGTTTTTGGGAGCGTTGAGGTGATGAAAGAAGGAAATCTGTTGGATCCTGTGCGAGCAATCTTTTGTCCCATTTTAATTTAGTTGAATTTGGGGAGATTAAAGAACAATCAGGTTCCAAAATATTCGCAACGTTCAGTTTTGCAATACACTGCAAATAAAAAATAAATGCATAAAACTTTCTAGTCACATGAACAACAAAATAAAAGTTTGGCGATTAATGTTAATTGTCCTCACCTCTTCGACGATCTGGATTGCCTTTACGCACTGTGCATTGTTTGGATCCACGTCCACGTACTCGCCATGACAATTGTCTTTAGTTGACTGAAAAATAAAATAATATTAGTACCATTTTATGATAGTTGATGGACTTGGGAGTTGGATATAGAAACAATTTTTTAGGTTATTTGTCATACATAAACATTTGTTGTTTAGTAATATATCACCCAAAACAAATATGGGAAAAAGGGAAAAAAAAAAAAAGATTAAGAAAAATTGAAATTTAATTTATGGCTATTAGGCTTGTTTGAATTCGCTTTTAGAAAGTTGCGTAAAATGTTTTCTTTCTTTCTAAAGTTACTTATATAAACAATAAACCATAATAGAACGCATCCCGTTTGGGACGTATTTTGGTTTTAATTGAAATAAAATATACAATTTTGTTTTACGATACTTTTAGTTAAAATTGAAATCATGCATGTTTGACAATTTAAATTTGAATTTGTTTTAAGTTTGATCAAAATATATTTAGTTACAATGTTGAACCAAATAGTGCAAAATACTAAAAACATCAAATTAATATTTCTATTTTTTAATAAAACATTTCAACTATTAATAATACTGTCCAAAATAAAACAAACCACACCTAACAGGGACGGACCTATATATAGAAGTCAGTGGGGGCGGCCCAGTGGAAAATTTATTTTTCCTATTTTTTATAGCCTAAAATCTATTATATTTATGCATATGCCCCACTGAATTTTTTATTTTATTTTAGCGGATATTTTGCCAGCAAAAGTTAGTAATATCTCTTATATTTTTAAATATGCCCCCACTAGTGTAGAGTTCTAGGTAGCTGACACCTAACATACTTCAACTCCAAACATATAGGCCCCGTTTGGAAACTGTGTTTTTGTTTTTTGGCACTGTTCAAGAGAACAGAACATGTTTGGCAGCCCTTTTTACTGTTTGTTCTGTTCTCAATTTGGAAACTGTTTTCGTGAATAGTAGAAAAAACAAGGGAACAACAAAAACTTGTTTTTTTGTTCTTTTTGGGATTTTCCAAAAAAAATGAATTGTAGTAGAGAGGAAACATTGTGTGAGAATATGTGTGTTTTTTTGCCCCAAACATGTTTTTTGTTCTTATTCTTTTGGGTGAGAAAATAAGAACAAGAACAAAAATTGTTCTTGTTTTTTGATTCTCAAAACAAAAACAAAAACAATGGTTCCCAAACGGACCCATAGGGTCCGTTTGGATACCCTGTTTTCTGTTTTTGTTTTTTTACTGTTCATTAGATCAAAAAAAAAAACACGTTTGGCAAACGCGTTTACTGTTCACTTTTTTTTCCCCAAGAAAACTGTTTTATGTAAATAGTGTGTAAAAGTGGTGAAAACACCAAATACAACTTTTAGTTGTTTTTTGAGTTTTTTCATTGTTTAGGTGGTAAAAACAGTGAAAATACCAAATCCATAAAATACAACTTTCACCAAATAAAAGTGGTGAAAACACCTTCATCCAAACGCTTTTTTATTTTTAGTTTTTTGCTGAAAAAAACAAAGACAAATACAAAAACAGTTTTTATATTTGAATACAGAAAACAAATACAAAAAACAGGCTTTCCAAACGCACCCATAATGATTTTCGGCCAAAAATAAAACTCATCCAAACAAGCCGAATTCTCAGTTTTAACATTTTGGTGTTTTGATTATAGCTTATGTTTTCAGTCCACCTATATTGAGTCAGTCTAGGAAAGGTTGGTCTGAAAGTCTGTTAGGACTGGTTGGTCGGATCTTTTGTTTCACCCTTGTAGGACTTCTTGAAGAGACAGTGGAAGAAATTAGAGAATATATACCTGTGTAAAAACAGAAAAAGAAACTCTACTGAACAAGGCCTTAACAATTTTTTTACTTTATCATAACAATCATAAAAAGAAATTCGAAGAGATGTTGTACTGTAATTCACCTGATATAGTCCGTCTGATAAAAGTGCCACACGGTGAGCAAATTCAACTCTTGCATTTGAGTCATCGTGTTGATTTGTCACAGGGTTACCAATCACATATCCCTGAGACAATCCGAAGAGCATGTTCAGTAAAAAATTATATAATCCTAAGGTGTTATTTATTTATTTTCAGAATGAGAAAAACGTAAACTTAGTCATAAAATACGGAATTATATTTGATATGAATGGAATGGTTTACTTTAAGCTTAATTACTGGTTCGTGTCCAACTTCATTCCCTGCAACATAGAAAAAGACAGATATTACAAACAATGAAATTATGTTGGACATGCCAAAAGTTCATGAGAAGGTCTTGGAAGTTGCAATTATTTTTTCATGCAATCTAAATTTAGTTAATAAATTAAATTTTTCATAGCATAAGTTACGTACCATCATATATATTTTGAACAATGATGGGAACAACTATGCCAGAATATGAATCACCAGCAACGTACAGATCATTTGATGCAAAGTCTTGATGATCCTTAAGCCACTGTATTATAAGTCAAATACAAGTTCAATAACTATTTATTTATTATTAGAATTATATATATATATATATATATATATATTTTGAGATGCTCAATACGTATTAGGTGTATGTATATATGCGCAATAATTGATTTTTTCAATAATTTGCATGGCTAAGCCTACCTTCCTCAAGAATTCAGTAGTTTGTGCAGCTGAAATTTTGTCATCAACTATGTAACTTTCCCCATTATTGGCATAGGAGAATCCAGAACCAACAGGTGCATCTAAAAAGATTATGCTAGCAACCTGAAAATTTTTATATACTAAATAAGTAAATATACTACTTTATATACATATATATATATATATATATATATATATTTATAGTATCTCCCAACCAACTTACCACACAATTAATATAGATGAAAAGAAAAACAGTGGGGGTGATCAAAGGATACGTACCTTTGTCCATGAATATGCGTTCAATACAAACGTTGGAAAACTTCCATCGAAATCTTGTGTGTTGAAATTTAATGGACCTACACAAATGCATATAGATACATATTGATTAGGTTAATACAATATTATATATGGAATCTTTTCTATTTTGACATGATATTGTTCTAAATGAAAAATATATTCCTACGAGTTGAATAATTGTTTTGGTAATCGTATGCGTTTTGTACTTAAGGTCCAGTACCGATTAATATTTCCTGACATATATATATATATATATATTTTGAGTTTTATCTGATATATAATATCTCTTCACCGTGTTTAAACATTGACGTAGACTATAAAGCCATTTTCTGCATTATGTATGGTGTTCAATTTTCGTTTAAGTTTTTCATAATGAAAATTGTGATGAATATTCACCCAGAAAGGTTGGTTTGAACATTTGTTACCTGTCTTGAATCATAAATATAAGGAATTAATTTCTCCTACCAAAAGTCGCTTCATTCACTAATTGCTAACCATATATGTCATCATCGACCCTACTAGAAAAGACATATGGAGAACACACTGTTGGTACCGAAAATTTCATTATGCCAATACACGTAGTATTTCAAAGATGGGGTGAAATGGGATGGGCATGACTGAGTAAATATAAGCTAAATTCCAGGAATTTACTTTATGTTGAGTAAGTGGAAGAATAAAGTTGGAAACGTGAGTGTAGCAGTTAAAAGAAGGGAGAAAGGATAAATTGGTTAGAGACACATGGAAGACAAGGAAGCCATGATTCATAATGGAAGTTGTTGATTTGAAGAGCGGTTAAGATTCAAGTCTGGAAACCAAGTCATGTCAATATAAATAGAACACTTAGCATCAATATTACAAAACACTCTATACATTGCAATTCCATAATTGTAATTTTATCTGCATTTGACAATTTCATTACTTTGCAACTTCTTTTCAAGTAATGTATTTCAATTCAACTTCCTTTAATGCAATTTGAATTCCAGTCTAGTTCTTTTGTTGCATTTCAGTTCTTGCTTCTGGCAATTTCATTGTTTCAATTTCAGTCTTTCTATCCAACTTTAGCACTCAAGTCCTTTATACTAAGGCGAAAAGAACTTGCTTACAATCGCTTGATAAATTTTCACTTTCAAAAAGAATAATCATTTGATTCTTTTGAGTCTGGCACGCCCTGCATTATGCAATTGAAGAAATTTGTGCAAACACTCACGTGTGTGTATTATCTTCTAAACATATATGAATGAAAAGGACGGGAAGTTACCTATTTCATAAACAAGGCCACTAAAAGCAGAACAACCAGGTCCTCCAGTGAGCCAAAGCATAAGAGGGTCCTCCTTTGGATTGCCCTCGGACTCGATGAAGTAGTAAAATAGCTGCACATTGTCCGATTCTCCCACACTCACATATCTATACGTACACAATATATATAGCTTTAGAGATCTTCCCACTATATATATATAAATATCAACATGCATATATATAGACGTTTATATTGCTATACGGATATAAAACTCACCCGGTTTCAAGCTTGAAAGGCAGATCACCTGTATAGCCCGGTAAAGTCTTGATGATGGACTTTGGAAAAACAGTTGCAAAGAGAGCCAATAACACAACTAAACATGCGAGTGTAGAATACATGTTTTATGTTTTTAGTCATAATTGACTTTAGCAGAAAGCTATATATAGAGTCATAGACATAAATCCATATCTGTGTGGGTGAGGTGAATTTGAAGTGCTCTAGAGCTTTATAGTTCAGTTATACGTGGTGCTTATGAGTGCCACGCTCTTGGATATGGTCCGTGTCAGAAATATATACTCCTGCTACAAGTAGTTAAAGTTTGATTTTTTAATATTTTCTTTGGTATTTTGTATTTTTAATTTTGTCATATAATATAGATTTATTTTTTAAAATTAATGAAGACGGTTAATTTGAGAAAGTATATATAAGATTATATTTTATTGGGATTTAAAACTCGGCAATTATTTTTGAACGGATAAAGTTGTGAAAATAAATCATTAATATGGGACGGAAGGAGTAATATATATATTTTTTTAGGTAAAGGAGTAATATCTTGTCCTCCCTTATATGCGACTTTCTTTCCTTCTGAACAATATTTGGGTTTTCACATTGGACGAAATTGATGATGTATTTCAATACAATGTACATATATATTTGGTTAATTTTTTTCCTTTTTTTAAAAATGAGTTGTGGTCATAAAATGCATAAAACCATAAATTAATTTTAACTTATCCGGAAAAATGTGTTAAAAAACATATGTATCATGATTCGAAAGAATGAAAATTGTACGTGTTGAACATGAGCAATGCTACACATGTGGAAAATAATTTTAAGATTAAATCACGAATTAAAAAATTAGTAAATTTGTGATAATAAATAGTTTTTATTCTAACACTTATTGATTAATGAATTTTAACTATAGCATCACTTCAATTAATTTTTACTTACTAAAATAATATTCCTACTTTCTTTTCGTATTTTTTTATTTATTAATATTTTAAACACGGGTCATACATTAATCTACATCATGTATTATCATATCACAAAATTATTTTAACGGGATTTAGCATTTCTTATTACGACGTAGGCTTAGCATTTCTTAATTATTATGATGTAGGTCCAATGTCGAATGTATGTAATGAGTAATGCTAAGCTTTTATCACAGAATAAAAACGGTAAGATCTGAAATTACTTAATTTTCATTCTGAACCTCATTAGTAAACTTTGTTTCAATTTTACCTTCATTAGATTTTTTACTTACCAAAAGAAAAACTCAACGGTCTTTTGTTTTCACTTTTTATTTTTATTTTATTTTGTAAACATGTGTCTAAATGGTATTTGGTAGGGCATAGATTGATCCACGTCATTTGTGATAACATCAAGAAATCTCTTTTGATTTATTTTATTTTATTTTGCACATGTGTCTAAATGTTATTTGGTAGGGTATACATTGAACCTTACTATTTGTGAAAAAATATATAAAAAAATCTCTTTAAAAAGAATTAACATTTCTCATGTAATATTACTATTATAATTTTTTTTTCCGGTGAATAACTAAAATGAATTAAAAGATTGAAAAGTACAAAAATAAAAAAAAATAGGTTAAAAGCCCGAAACAGTTAGGGCACAAAAAAATGAAAAACAAAATCATTTTCCCCAAATGGCAAAAACCAAGACACGCTCATATGCATAACAGAAATCAAACAAGAGAGGCTGTATGTGCGAAAAACGTCCACCATCAGCAGCGACATAGATGGGACACAACAAGCCATTTGGCCCTGGAGGTTGGGGAGGGGGGAGAGTGGGAGGAAGCTCGCGGGTTGATTCAGTGGCCAAAAGGTTATGGTTTAGGTCGGCAATGGTGCAGGGGAGCAGAGGGAAAGTGAAAAAGGCATTCCAAAATAATGATCAAAATATGGTATATACTGTTTTTAAACAGATTCAATATTTAAGAACTTCTATGCTTAAGAACTTCCAAACTCACTGTTCGCTCCAAAAATAATCGGTGGTTGTGCTCGGCCGATTTTTCTCTTGTTCTGTGAGATGTGGGCGTGCTAGAGGAGCTCAATCGGTTCAAAAGGAACGAGTCTTCGTCTGTTTTGAACATGAAAAATAGAATTAGACGATTTATGAGAGAAATAAGACTTCCATATTGGTCACTTTATTTATGCCAAACTCGGCCAATTTCGTGTCAGCGTCAGCCGTTACCATTGGGGTATCGGTCACTTTATTTACCTTAAACTCGACCACTTTTGTGTCTGGTATTGACCAAATTGATATCAGCCACTATATTCACCCCAGTCGCTATCATTGGGTATTAGCCAAATTAGTATCGAACAATGGTAAACTGACCTACTACCCCCGTGTCTTGAAGGATGTATCAACCGACTAGATGAGGGGCTTGCATATATTTTCTTCAATAAATCATTAAGCTTATGAAGCTCATGCTTCAATTCAGCATAATTCTGTTCCCTCTCAGCATAATCTGGTCGTTGTTCGTCAGCCAACACCCTTAACTATTATAGGGTTTCACCATAGACTGTTTGTGATGACACGTCGCAATTCTCTCGACTACCTATTAAGGTCCCACCGAGCGTGTCAAAATATGTTCGCTCTAAAAATAATCGGTCGTTGTGCTCGGCCGATTTTTCTCTTGTTCCGTGAGATGCGAGCATGACAGAACGGGTGACGGAGTTCAACTGGTTCAAAAGGAACGAGTCTTCGTCTCTTTTGAACATGAGAAATAGAATCAAGCGATTTACAAGAGAGAGAATTCAATTATCGTGAGGGTTATGATTGCGGTGAATTTAAATGACTTGGAATTTAAAAGATTTGCAGGAAAGTAAATTGGTATTAAAAGTGCGCAAGGAATATAAAATAGAGGATAAAAAAGTAAAACATAATGGAAATAAATACTGCTATTGTAGCAGAGACATTTTGCATTTTGTATTTGGTGCCGGACCTCTAAAACAGAGGTATAAAATTGAGTAGAAAGCTAAACTAAAGATAATTAACCTAACTAAACTTGATAAATCCTAAATATTTATTCTTATTTAAAAGACTAACTAAAATAGATAAAAACTCTAATTTAACTTCTTCTCCAAGAAGTTCTTTATTCCTTGCGTCTTCAACCATTTCTTTTGTTTGAGTTTCTTGTTGCGTGGCCCTACTCCACTTGGTTTCGGCCCCATTCTAAGTCGGCTCATTTTGGATGTCAACACTCACAAAATAATGATCAATATTTGTATTGCAATTTGAATATAGGAGACTTACCGAAAAAAAAAAAAATTTGAATATAGGAGCAATAGTCGAACTTGTCTGATTTGTAATGTTACTATTTTTTTTTTTGTAGTGACATAACTTGGTACTCATATAAAATTAATCGAATTTATGCTCCTTATCATTATTTATTATACGAAGTCATCTATTAAACGAAACTACAAATGAAACAAAGATTACTCAAGCCGCTAGTTAAATCAAATAAATTGATGTTTATGTCCATTATTCAAGCGGTGTGTTTTTTTTGTTTTTTATTTATTTATTTGTTTTTTCTAATGGAAGGTCGAAAATTCAAGTTTCCTTCAAATAAATGTGGGAATTGTTTATTATCACTATAAATGCAATACAAAATTAGTCTTTAATAGATAAGAAATTGAATTAAGTTCAAGCGTTTGCTGAACAAAGGCCAACCAATATTCATTTTCCAATAACATATTTATCTGTCCTAACTTTTAAGTGAGAAATGAATTTAGTTTAATTTGTAATACACAAATATATTAAGTGAGTTAGAGTACATGGTATATACTGATTTTTAAAATAATAATATTTTTAAACAAATTTTTAATACTATATTTAGATCTGAAATAAGTATATGTATGTGAAGTTTTGAATTATTAATTCTATTATTGAAAGAGAGAAAAAAAAGTAAAAAAATATTAAAAATGGGTTATTGCAAGATAAGGAGGCAAAATGGTTAATGTTTTGAGTAAAACATATCCAAGGGGTATAATTTGTTAGCTTTTACAAAGGCGAATGTAGTGATTTGGAGCTAAAAATAGCACAGGGGGGATTTTTGCAACTTTTGAAAAGCACAAATGAGTGATTTGCTAGCTTTTATAAAGGTGAGGGTAGTGATTTGGAACTAAAAATAGCACATGGGTTATTTTGCAACTTTTGAAAAGCACATGAGGCATTATGCACTTTTACCTATCAAAATTTATTGTTAGAATATATTAGGGCTTAGCCCATCTATCTATCGTAATCCTAGCCTATTTAGTATTACAGTCCATTTAGTATTAATATTACCAAGTTTATATTGACTTGTTCCCCATACCAAATTTATTTGTTCTCCACACATTCTCCCTTATATATAGGGGTCATCTAGGGTTGGCAATTTCGGGTTACTGGTCGTGTTCGTGTCGGGTCGAAATCGTGCCGTGTCAAAAAGACCTGGTTAATATACGTGTCAAATATCCTCAACCCTAACCCAACCCATGTCGTGTCCGTGTCGACCCATATAATCCATTTATCCTATTTATTATAATATTTTTAATTAAATTTGACATAATCTAACACGAAATAAACTATTTAACCTATTATCAACAAAATTAAATTTATTTTGACACGATTTAGTACTATTTTATTGATATATTTCAATCCATGACCAATTAGAGAAGAGAAAAATATAAAAATAAAGATAAATATAAATATAATCGTGTCAAACGTGTCATGTTCGGGTTGACCCTTATATTCTCGTGTCGTGTTCGGGTCGACCCTTTTTAGGCCTCAACCCTTTTATGCTCAACCCTAACTCTTTTAAATAGTCTCGTGTTACCGTGTCGTATCCAATTTTGCCAACCCTAGGGTCATTTCTATTGTAAACATATACTTCATAATACAATTTAATATAGTTTCATATTCATTATTCTCTTTATTGTTTTCTTTATCTTTTCTCCATTATCATATTATCAAAACATCATTTCATTTAACATGGTATCAGAGCCATTGTAACCTCTGCATCAAAACCCTTCAAGGGTTTATTTTCTCTTGTTTCTCAAAACCCATCAAACTAGGGTTTCTTTTATCTTGTTTCTCAAAAACTCATCAAACTAATCAAGGGTTTCTCTTCGTTTACGATCAATTATCGATCGTCATCGCTTCCGCACCGCCAATCACAAATTGGTCCAAATTCGCCGTCTAAAAATCCTCGAAATCAAAATCCGACCGCACCAACAGGTTCGCCTCGATCAAATGAAACGAATCCCGTTCGCCACATAGCCAATGGACATCTCACGCGCCGCCACTCGTAGTTATACGCCGCACGCGCCTTCAACCTCCCGCGCGCGCGTGCTTCACCGGAACCTTACTGCCGGTACCCATCGTTGGTCATCTTCTCCGGCGACACTCCCGGCACCAGAACCCATCACCGGTCATCTTCTCCGGTGACGTTCATTGTTTTCCAACGTCGGTCATCTTCTCCGGCAACAATAGCAGATTCCGATGACTTTTTCCGACGCCGATCACTTTCTCCGGCGATAGTAGCAGATTCCAGCGACTTTTTCGGGTACCGGAAAATTCTTCCAGATAGTGACATCATATGTGACATCACTTGCCACGTGTTCTCTCCAGATTCAGCCACGTGTCACTGCTAGATTGTGCCACATCATCAGGTTCTTGCAAAATTACAGTTTTACCTTTTTTCAATCTTTTGTGCATTTCGGGCTCATTTTAACTCCGATTTTAGCAAACGAGTAGTCGATTTCAGTTAATTGGACTGCTTCAGACGCACCCGTACAGTCGATTTTTTGAAATATGACTTCGAACTTTTCATTACTCATCTTTTCGGCTCTTTTTGACTCACATCTTATCCATTTTAGGAAAATTACATCTGATCCGTTTTGGAAAATCTCAACTCATCCGTTTAAGGAATCTCATCCATTTTGGAAAATCTCATATGTTTTGGAATATTCTCATCATCTCATCTGTTTAGGGAATCAGTCCCGTTTTGGGTACTTTCATCACCTCATTCATTTAGGGAATCAAACTCGTTTAGAGTATCTCATCCGTTTAAGGAATCAGACCCGTTTTGGGTTCTTTTGATCTTATTTTCTCATCTCATGAGAAAATCTAATCTTGTCATCAATCATCATATCTTCTCTCGATTGATCTTCGTATCAGAATCAATATCAACCTGCTGATATTTTCACCAAAGTTCATCTGCTAGGATAATTTCAAGAATTAGTTTCCAAACTCAAGTTGGTCTCTTATTTCCCCAACTTAGCCCATCTATCTAGTGTAATCTTAGCCCATTTAGAATTAGTATTACCTAGTTTATATTGACTTGTTCCCCATACCAAGTTTACTTGTTCTCCACACATTCTCCCCTATATATAGGGGTCATCTCTATTGTAAACATATACTTTATAATACAGTTTCATATTCATTATTCTTTTTATTGTCTTCTTTATTTTTTCTCCATTATCATATTATCAAAGCATCATTTCATCTAACATTTATAAAGTTTTTGCATTAAAATCGATGTCATCTCTTACTAATTGCTTTGTGTGTTTGATTTCATTTTTATTTGAAAAACAATAATATAATAAAAAATAAATAAATGAGGGCGAATCACTTATTCACCCCGTTCTCTAAGTTGTTTTTGAAGTAGAAGTTTCACAATCATTTCGTATACACAACTCATACTTGGTAATTAAAGCTGTTTTCTTTAATAATAGAGTTGTTTCTTGTGAAAGCTTTGTTTGAATAGAATAATTAAACCTCTTGGAAAGCTTGAAACAAAAGTTTTCTTTCATGTCTCAAGGTAAGAAATTATGGGGGCATAAAATGTTTGACTCAAGGAGTCTTACCTGTTCGAGTTGATTTACATGTATATATTTTCAATATTATCATATATTTCCTTGAAATTTTTGAAAAAATATGAAATCAACGGAAGGGCAAAATTCATTTTTCTCGAAAATGACTCAAGTATTATCCTATTGTGAATTAACTCCGAACGCAAAATGTTTCAAACCTTCCCAACATGGTGAAAAGTGGAACAATTTATTGAACTTTTTAATGCGGGAGCATCCACAAATAACTAGAGAGGATAATTAATTATTTAATTTACCCAAAAAAAAACTAGAGAGGATAATAAGCAAGCCACCTATCAAGCATGGCAAGACATTCCTTTGGCTTGTACTCTGGAGCTGTGTGACCCCCTCCCTGTGAAAGTCAATAGAAACACTATCATAATTTTTTTCACATTTTCACATTTAATTAATTACACAATTAATTAGTGAAGAATATTAAATTAAGTAGTGGACCTGTTTTATTTAATTTCTTACCTTCACAGTTGCATATACCAAATGGTATCCATGATAGTAATATTTCATCGAGTACCTAGAATTAAACAATTTACGCCATAACTAATAGTTAAATTGATATATATATATATAATTTTATTTATGAATAAAAAAATTCTATAAATAAAATTAAATGAAGTAGTAACCAACCCTGCAACTTGACCATCAACGAACCATGGTTTCCAATTGTTAGCGATCGATAGATTGAAGGAATCGATCCATGCATGTGTACTCAGATATGGAACAGACATGTCATGATCACCACTGTAACAAAACAAAAACAAGTATTGACAAGCATGATAATTAATTCAAGTCACTTAAATTAACCACACTATTACATTTTAATTAGCCCATATACAAGCTAATGGATTTTGATGATAATTAATATAATTGGTACAGTATTACTTAAGCTTGACATAAGTATCAAATAAATTAGGGTTAACTTCATTTACACCCCCTGAGGTTTGTCCTATCTTCACTTACACTCCCCCAGGTTTGCATATCTTCATTTACACCCCCTTATGGTGTGAAATGTCTAAAATACCCTTATACCAAACACCCCTTAAATCAATTTAATTCCTAAATCAATTTAACCCCTAAACCAAACACCCCCTTAAACAATTTATCCCTTCAACCAAACACCCCAACCCAACCCTAACCACCACCGCCGCTGCCGCCACCACCACCACCACCCGTCGCCACTACCACCACCACCACCACCATCCGCCGCCACTACCACCACCACATCATCCACCGACACCACCACGAGCAACCCTTAAATCAAGGGTTTACCACCGCCATTTTCGAAAATAAGGGGGGGGGGGGGCCGACAGCGAGAGGGGGGTGATGGTGGGAGGGGGCGGCGCCGGCAACGGGAGGGGGGCGGCGCCGGCAGTAGGAGAGGGGTGTAGATCTATATATATATATATGTATGTGTGTGTATATGTATATGTATATATATACATATATATATAGGAGGGGGGGGGGGGGGGGGGGCGGCGGCACCGGCAGTGGGAGTGGGGTGGTGGTGGGAGGGGGCGGCGCCGGCAGGGGGATGGCGGCGGCGTCGACAGTGGGAGGGGTGGTGATATATATATATATATATATATGTGTGTGTGTGTGTGTGTATAAATATGTATATATGCGTGCAGTCAGTGTGTGTGTGTGTGTGTGAGAGAGAGAGAGAGAGAGAGAGAGAGATTAATTAATTTATTTGTAAAAATTAAATGTGTTTGTAAAAATTAAATATTTGGGGTTGAGTTAGGGGTTTTATGATTTAATTTTTATTCACAAATTAAAAAAATTAGTTTTCAAAAAATTTAAATATTTGTTTGTGAATATTTGGGGTTGGTGTTTGGGGTTTTGGATTTTATATGTTTTTTTATTTTTATTTTATAATTATTTTCGAATTTAATAATTCTTTTCAAAATTTAATATATATTTTTGAATTTTATATGTTTTATTTTTAATTTTATATATTTGTTTCAAATTTTTTTATGTTTTTTGCGATTTTTATATTTCTTTTCAAAATTTAATATGTTTTTTTGAAAAAAAAAAAATTCGAAATTTATATATATTTTAAATTTTATATTTATTTTCGAATTTATAATATTTTTCAAATTTTAATATATATTTTTTCGAATTTTATATATATTTTCAAATTTTAATACAAATTAAATTATTAAATGATGGGAGGGGGTCTAATTGATAAAAGCACTATCCTTGTTTCCAAACAGAATAAGGATAAGACATTGAGGGTAGTTTAGGGATTTTAAAAACATTTCAGCTAATGTCATCATTCAGGGGGTCTAAGTGATGAGAATATTGAAAAGTAAGGGGTGTAAATGAAAATATGCAAATCTGGAGGGTGTAAATGAAGATAGGACAAACCTCAAGGGGTGTAAATGAAGTTAACTCAATAAATTAAGTTGTGGCGTGTGGGATTATTATATATTACCTGTAAATTAGGGCTCGATAATTTGTATTAGAGAGAAGGTATTGATGATAAGCGACACTACTTTGTACTGTTTTTGTGTAGGACAAACCCCAGTTACATCTCAGCCATTCTTGTATTGTTCCCTGCTCAAGATTGCCATCACAAAAACATATATATATTATACTATTATATTAGTTTTTATAAGCCTCAAATAATTTGTGATTTCTGTAACCAATGTCATATTATATATATATATATATATATATATATATATATATATATATGTTATATATTAGTTTTTATAAGCCTCAAATAATTTTTGATTTCTGTAGCCAATATCATATTAATATATATGTATGTGTAGATATACCTTGCGGACGTGAAGAGCCTCTTGGACACTCTCAGAATTTGCCCAGATGGAGGAGAGCACGTAATTATATTCCTACGGAAAAGGTACACCAATTGATCATACAATTATTTAATTATGTGCTGGGAGAGCACGTAATTATATTCCTACGGAAAAGGTACACCAATTGATCATACAATTATTTAATTATGTCCTGTGATTGCATTTCGTCGAGCCCATTTGGATTGATATTCAAGTGTCAACCACTTACACTTTGTTTGAAATGAAAAATTTTCGGGATTTGAAATTATATTGAAAAAGAAATTGGATTAGAACGAAAAAGAGATTATATTATGTGTTTGAAAGAAATGAAAATTCAATTATAAGAAAAAGAATTGTATACAATATCGACCAAGAATAAATTAATAGACCGCTGTAAAATTTTCTGTCAAATCCATTCAAATTCTAAAATTTTAAGAATCCAATTAATTCCAAATATCAAATTCCCATTTTCAAATTCAATTTTCCTCAAAACAAGGCTACAAAACACAGTAAAAGCCATTAATTTATTTTATATATAAATATAGATATATAGAGAGAGAGAACTTACCCTGCACCATAATTTAGGTTGTTGAGGAGATGAAAGAAGGAAGTCTGTTGGATTCTCTCCTATCAATCTTCTGTCCCATTTTATTTTAGTGGTTGAATTCGGGGAAGCAAGAGAACAAACAGGTTCCAAGATTTGTGCTTGATTTAATTGTTCAAGGCACTATATATATATATTTAAATGTCAAACCATTGTTAATACTACTTAAATAATTCCTTTTGAACAAAATAAAAAAATAAGGTACTGCTTGATTTCTCACCTCTGTGACAACCTCAAGATCCTTTACACACCCTGCATTGGTTGGATCCACATTCACGTACTCACCGTGACAATTACTTTTGACTGACTGACAAAAAAATAAATTTAATTTAACATAACATTGTGCTTGCAATAAATATATATATATGAATTTACCCAATCAACTCCAAGTAGTGAAATCAAGAACTAAAGCTAATGAAATTGTGATGGATTGATACAATTGAATAGTGGAAAATCGTATCAATGCACTCGCATTTAATAATCAAATTAGAAGGCACGTGTCATTTGAAAATAAAAAATCCACAAGATTACCTTAGACATAAAAAATTTACTAGTGGTGAGCAGATATACATACCTAATCTTTTGATTTTTTTTTTCCATATGAATAATAATTATTCAAATACTTGAATTTATTACTCCATTCAGCTCACCACCAAGAAAAACTAAAATACATAAAAGTTTGGGCCTACTTGATTTGTATTTTTTATAATAATTTTCTGTTTTCTGAAAACTAAAAAATAAAAAAACTGTAAAAAAATCTATTTGGTTCAATTTTCTAAAAATTCAGTTACAAAAATGGCTATTTTCAGATAACTCATTTTTATTATTCTCAGAAAACTGTTATATGTTATCAGAATTCTGAAGAATAGTTTTCAAAGATACAAACCAAACAATTATTTGGTCTTTCTTACTAAATCACTCTAGTACTTCCAATATGTTTATTTTTATTAATTTACGGAAGGTAACTAGTGCTAGTGCTTCTCGAATAAAATAAATAAATGAAAATAAACTAGTGCAAGTGTAATTCTCCAACAAATTCTGAAAATAGTTTTTTATTTTATGAAAACTGTACAAAAAAAATTGCTTAGTTGGGTTTTCTGAAAATTATTTTCACAAAATTCAATTATAAAAATATTTTTATTATTCTCAGAAAATAGTTTTTAGTTGTCAAAATTTTCAAGAACAATGTTGAGAAATACAAACCAAGTATATCCTATTATTCAGGTAATTTTTGTTTTTCGTGTAAACAAATTTACGCTTGGAATTGCATTTTCAATTTACCATGGATGTAATAATGATGTTTTCATTATGGTTTCAGTACTTTCACATGCAATTGGTTGTTTATAAACTAATTAATTATTCCATGAGGCCTATATAAAATTAATTTTTATAGGAGTTTTATAAGACTTGGACTATATATATATATATATATATATATATATATATATATAGTACTTGTTCGTATAAGAAAGGAGGATAACTCACCTTATAGAGTTGATCAGATACAAGTGCCAAACGGTGAGCAAATTCAATTCTATAATTTGGGTCATCATGTTCACTAGTCACAGGGTTTCCAAGCACGTACCCCTGAGTCAATTCAAAGAAATTTAACTTCAAACACAGATTAATTACATAACATTAAATTCAATTTTATATAAATTACAAAATATGTGTGTGATTTTTCTTTTCCCATTAGTTTTTGATTGTTTACTTTCAGCTTGATTGGCGGCTTTCGTCCAACTTCATTTCCTACAATGAATGAAATGATAAAAGAAAATAAGTAGAAATTCAGTTAA
This sequence comes from Cornus suecica, assembly GCA_963922005.1. Lineage (NCBI taxonomy): Eukaryota > Viridiplantae > Streptophyta > Magnoliopsida > Cornales > Cornaceae > Cornus > Cornus suecica. Next base: position 13,631,573 of record OY998242.1, read on the forward strand.
TGATTTTTTTAATTTTTTTGAAATTAAAATAATAAGGAGAAAAGAAAATAAATGAATTAGAGCAATTGCACATATATAAATCTTAGAATTAATGATTTTCAAGTAGTAAACTCTAATTCAGATTTTCTCTAAGGTTCTGAGTTAGAGTAATTAATTAACTGCACATATATATATATATATATATAGGGTTATCTTCATTTACACCCCCTAGGATTTGTTTTTACTTCAATTATACCCTCTCAGGTTTGCAAATCTTCAATCACACCCCCTCATGATGTGAAATGTCTAAAATACCTTTAAATCAAACACCCCTTAAATCAATTTAATCCCTAAACCAATTTAATCAATAAACCAAACACCTTCCTTGAATCAATTTAACCCTCAAACCAAACGCCCCAACCCCAACCACCACCACCACCACCACCATCCGCCGCCACTACCACCACCACCATCACCACCATGAGCAACAGCCGCCGGTGAAACAATTTTTTTGAAAATTGCGTTTAGGGGTTGGAAACATGAGGCACATGGGTCGAAAATAAGGGAGGTGGCGGCGGCTGGGGAGGCGGTGGGAGGGAGGTGGCGGCGGAGGATGATAGTGTAGATCTATATATATATGTGTGTGCGTGCCTGTGTGTGCAGGTAGGTGGGTGTGTGTGTGAGAGAGTGAGAGAGAGAATGTGTGGGTGTGTGAGAGAGAGAGATAGGAATTAAATATTTTGTAAAAATTAGTTTTCAAAAAAATTAATTTTGTTTGTAAGAATTAAATATTTGGAGTTGGGTTGGGGTTTTTAAGATTTAATTTTTATTCACAAATTAAAAAAATTAGTTTCCAAAAAAATTAAATATTTGTTTATGAATATTTGGGGTTGGTGTTGGGGGTTTTGAATTTTATAATTTATTTTGAAATTTAATATATATATTTTCAAACTATATATGTTTTTTTTTAATTTTATATATTTGTTTCAAATTTTTTATGTTTTTTGCGAATTTTATATTTATTTTCAAAATTTAATATATATTATTTGAATTTTATATGTTTTTTTTATTTTATATATTTGTCTTGAATTTAATATGTTTTTTTAAAAATTTATAATTTTTTTATTTTTTATTTATTTTCGAATTTTATAATATTTTTCAAATTTTAATATTTTTTTTTGAATTTTATATATAATTTTAAAATTTAATACAAATTAAATGATTAAATTATTGGAGGGAGTCAAATTGATAAAATTACATATCCTTGTTTCCAAACAGCTCTAGGTTATCCCATTGAGGGTAATTTAGGTATTTACAAAAAATGTTAGGATGATGTCATCGTTAAGGGGGTGCAAGTGATGAGAATCTCAAATCTGAGGGGATGTAATTGATGATATTCAAATATGGGGATGTGATTGAAGTTAAAGCAAACATCAGGGGGTGTAAATGAAGTTAACCCATATATATTATGTATATATATATATATATATATATAGTAGTGCTTAATTCTTTAGGTGCTAGAATAGGAGTAAATGAGAAAGTTTCTTTAATCCATCTATTTGTTGTAAATTTATAAAAATATATCTATTTTCTAAATTAATAGGAGTAAATGAGAAGGTCTTCTTCAATCCATCTCTTTGTTGTAAATTTGTAAAAATATATCTATTTTCCTATATTCCTTGATATCGGATAGGACAAGTTACCTTTATATATTTCTTGAACAATGATTGGGGCAACGATTCCGGCATAAGAATCACCACAAACATAGAAGTCATTTGACGTGAACTCTGGGTGATCTTTAAGCCACTGCATATATTGATACAAGTCAAAAATATTATAATCCAATCAATATTATACGACCAATGTTTTTTTTTTGAAAGGTTAATAAGACCAATGTTTTTATTAGGGCTGCAAACGATCCAAGCCGAGCCGAGTTTTGGAATGTTCAAACTCGATTCATTTACTAAATGAGCCTAGAAAATGTGTTTAAGCTCGGCTCATGTGCTTAACGAACGAGCCCGAGCCAAACGCCAGATTTAACGAGTCGAGCCCGAGCTTGTTCACGAACGACTTGTTTCAGTACAACATATATTAATCTTCCTAATAGTTGCCTAGATTGAGTTGTTGCATATCTGTTTTAACATATTTTCACTAGTATAATTTTTTATGAATGAATTTTATGTTATGACCGCCTAATTTCTATAATCTTTTCACAATAATCTTCATAATTTGTTCAATTTGAACACTTTCTTTTATCAAATATGATATAATTTTACTATTTAACTTAGACGAGCTTGTTCACGAGCTTGGCGAGCCGAGCGTAGTAATGTTCAAGCTCGGCTCGTTTACTAAACGAGTCTAAAAATTGTGCTCAGGCTCGGTTCGTTTACTAAACGAACCGAGCTCTTAACGAGTCGAATCCGAACCTGCTCACGAACGGCTTGGTTCATTTACAGCCATAATTTCTATATGTAAGATTCATTTTGGAGACAATATTTGCACTTTCTTCAAATTTTTTATTTATTAATAATGACAAGAAGCTTCCTAGGCTTATTAATCCATCATCCCATATCTTATCTGACAATCCTCCGCTTGAGGATCAAGTTCGTCCTCCCCGATGATGTGGTTCAATACAAATTGGACATGGGGCTAAAATCTTTTTCAAAAGAAATTGACCTTGATTTGTATATTTATGGATTTTATGTCCAATTTCTTTTTTTAAATTTTTTTAACTACGTGTCCAAATTATATTGTACCACATTATCGGGAATTATGAATTTGGTTCTCATAGAGCAAGACATAAGTACTGTCCTATTTTATCTTATCATACATTTCTCTTTCAGTGTAAACTTTAATTTTGACCTCATTTACTTTCTCTATTACATTTTTTCATTCCTTCTTTCTGTAATTGTTTTCTTTTTATAAATTTTATTTATTTACCAAAAAAAATGCCTTTATCCCACTAAAGTAATTAAGATGATGGTATGTGTTAATTTTATTTTTATACATTTTATTGCAAGAATGCTCTCCCAAGTGATCAAACCCTGACTACACTTGCATGTACGATTTTTTTTGTATATCTATCTTATATTTAAGTATATATATCTATATTTTTCATGTGGTATCCAATAATTTTTTGGAATGGAGATGACATCATCACTAAAAAGCTTACCTTTCTTAAAAATTCGTAGGTTTGGGCAGCTGAAATTATATCATCCACGGTGTAACTTTCAGTGTTGTTGGCGTAGGAGAATCCAGTGCCAACTGGTGCGTCTATAAATATAATGCTAGCCACCTGAAATATGAAAAACAATATATATATATATATATAGAGAGAGAGAGAGAGGGAAGTTTTAGACCACATAATATATATAGAAGAATAAGCACACCTTTGTCCATGAATACGGGTTCAATATAAGTGTTGGTAAATTTCCATCGAAATCTTGTGTGTTGAAACTTAATGTACCTACACAAAAGTATATTGTTGAAACAAAAGATCAATCGCAAATAATAAAACAGTAAAGAATAAAAAACACACAGGATTTATCGTAGTTCAGTCAATTTTACCTACGTCCACTAGAGCAGTCTTTGTATTTTGTTTATCAATGAATTATGGCTACAACGATATATATATATATATAAACCTAATTCATATGTACTGGTAAAATACCAAAAACACCATTTACTATATCTCGGGGGGCCTCCACGGGCCTTCGGCCCGACCCATTTGGACTTAGGGTCTTCCCTCTTGGATTATGAGTCATAGCACAACAATCTTCACCTTGGCGAATATCTTGTCACCTTGAAGATCTCTTACACTACCTCGAACTCACTTTGTTGGGGGGATCTCCTTTTCTTTAACATAAAGAAACATTGACCAAGTCCAAGCAATGCTTGAACTTGTCTGCAATCAACGGTTTTGTCAACATATTTGCTGCATTCTCTATTGTGGACTTTGAGTTGCAAACAATCTGAAATGGTTGGCCAATGGTATACCTACTTCTTTAGCATCATTCATACTAAACATCTCTAGCACCTTCTTGATGTAGCTTTTCTGAGAAACCCATAGTTTACCTGTCTTTCTGTCCCTGTGAATTTCCATGCCAAGAATCTTCTTGGCTACCCCCAAGTCTTTCATCTCGAACTTTTTACCCAATAAGGATTTTAGGCTACTAATCTTATCCATATGCTTAGCAGCAATAAACATATCATCAACATATAACATCAAAAAAATATATGAACCATCATTTAAAATTCTAAAATAAACGCAACAATCATACTCACAATGAGTGTAGCCAATCTGTAACATGTAATAATCAAACTTCTTGTACCACTGTCTGGGAGACTGCTTCAACCCATAAAGTGACTCATTCAATCTACAAATAAGATGTTCTGATTCAGGTTCCTTGAACCCCTCTAGCTGTTCCATGAAGATGTGTTCTTCCAAATCACCATGAAGGAAAATTATCTTCACATCTAGCTGTTCTAACTCCATGTCATCATTTGCTACCAATGCCAACATTGATCTAATATAACTGTGTTTCACAACAGGAGATAACACTTCATTATAATCAATACCTTGTCTCTGTGAGTATCCCTTCGCTACAAAATGAGCTTTGTACCTTTGTCCCTTTTTTTTAGATAACGACCATTTTTTCTTAAACACCCACTTGCACCCAATAGCCCTTTTTCCCTCAAAAAGCTCTACCAACTCCCATGTATGATTTTTAGAAAGTGACTCATTTTCTTTTATCATGGCCTTAATCCATTCACTATTCTCTTGGCAACCAATTGTCTCTTGATAAGATAAAGGATCTCCATCAGTATTAATAAGTGCGAAATAAACATAATCATCATACCTTGCTGGTGGTTTAATAGTGCGTCTGGGTTTGTCTGTAGCAATGTGATGGTGCTCCTTTTCTGGTTGCAGAATGTTCTCCTTTTCTGCCCTCAACTCTTCTAGCCCCACCTCAATTTCTTGCTTCTCATTTGCACTATTTTCTAATTGATATGGTTGTTCCCTTTTTAACATTGATTTTTCATCAAAGACTACATCTCTGTTAATCACCACCTTTTGAGTATCTGAATTCCAAAGCTTGTACCCTTTTACTCCTTTTTCATAACCAAGAAATATACACCTTTTTTTATTATTATTTTGGATCAAGCTTAAACCTTTCCTCGAGTGGTATATGAACATATCCAGGGTACCCGAATACCCTCATCATAAAATAGTCAACCTCTTTTCTTGTCCATACCTCTTCAGCAACTTTCCCATCCAGAATTGATCTTGGTGATCTGTTGATAACATAACAAGCCATATTTATTGCCTCAGCCCAGAAATTCTTCGGTAAACCGACATTAAGCCTCATACATCTCGCCCTTTCTGCAATGGTCTGATTAATCCTCTCAGCAATACCCTTTTGTTGTGGCATTTTTTGAATTGTGAAATGTCTCTTGATCCCATGCTCCTCACAAAATTTTAGAAATTCTATGCCCTTATATTCAATTTCGTTGTCTCTCTTGAGGGCCTTGATTTGTTTTATGTTCTAATTTTCTACCTCTGTTTTCCACACCTTGAACTTTGCAAAAGTTTCTAACTTGTGTTTCATGAAGTAGACCCAAAACTTCCTGGAAAAGTCATCTATGAATGTTACAAAATAGTATGATTCTCCCTTCAATTTTACATCCACTAATCCCCAAACATCCGAATGTATGTAATCAATAGTTTCCTTGCTGCTGTGAATTATCGTTTTAAAACGAACCTTGCATTGTTTCCCGAGAACACAATACTTGCAGAAGTCAAGTTTACAAGCCTCCACACCCTTCAATAGATTTTTCTTATGAAGTTCCCTCATCTCGAGTTCACTCATATGTCTCAATCACATGTGCCATAAAAGTGAGTCATCCAAGCTAGTTTCAGAAGATGAAGCAACAATAGCTCCACCCACAACTGTACTTCCTACCAGTTAATAAATATTTCCTGCGACTTTCTGTTCTTTCATCAACACCATTGCTCCTTTTGACACCTTTAAAATTCCTCCTTCTGATTTATAGACACATCCGCTTGTATTTAAAGTTCCTAAAGAAATTAATTTTTTTAAGTTCAGGAACATGCCTCACGTCAGACAATGTCCTCACAGTACCATCAAACATCTTAACCTTAACAGTACCCAAACCGACAACTTTGCATGAAACATCGTTACCCATAATAACACTGTCATAATTGACTGACATGTAAGTGTTGAACCAATCTGCATGTGGGCACATATGATAAGAGTAACCTGAATCAAGTATCCAGGAATCTCTATTACTATCAGTTGCAGAAAATGCTAATAGCATATCTCCATCGCTGTTATCTGCATTATCCTCGGCTACGTTAGCTGAGGTCGACGCTTTTATGCTCTTTCCTTTTTTTTCATGTTTCATCCAAGGATAATCCTTCTTCATGTGTTCCTTCTCATGACACTTATAGCATTCAACTGTCTTCATCCAGTTTGGCCTTGATTTTGATCTAGACTTCTTCCTATCAGATGATTTCCTCATTTCCCTCTGTCTTCCATGCTCATGGTTTCCTTTTGCTATCAACTATTCCCCTTGCAAACCCTCAGTAGTCTTCCATTGGTTGTAAGATAATAGGGCAACAATAATTTCCTTTAATTTTAGGGTTTTCTTACCCTATAATATGATCGTAGTCAGATGTTCATAATACGTGGGGAGAGAACTCAATAGCATAATTGCCATGTCTTCATCGTCATAGTTCACATCAATCCTCAACAGATCACTTATTAACCGATTAAACACATTGATGTGTTGCACTAGATCGGAACCTTCAACCATCTTAAGCCCATACAACTTCTGTTTAAGAAATAGTTTGTTTGTCAATGATTTTGACATATAGCGACTCTCTAACTTTGTCCAAATCCCTGTAGGAGATTCTTCATCCAATAATACATCATAGATAACTGAATATGGAAGACATAGATGAATGGTATTTACCGCCTTCAATTCTAGGTCTTCCCAATCATCGTTTGTCATCGCTGCAGGTTTATTCGATTTCTCGTATAACGCCTGTACCATCAGATCCTTCACTCTTCGTTGACAAAGCCCGAAATTCTGAGTCCCGTCGAACTTCTCCACATCGAACTTTGATATCGAAGTATTCACCATTGTTGCGAATCCGACCTTGGCTTTGATACCAATTGTTGAAACAAAAGATCAATCACAAACAATAAAACAATAAAGAATAAAAAACACACAGGATTTATCGTGATTTAGTCAATTTGACTTACGTCCACCAGAGCAGTCTTTATATTTTGCTTATCAATGAATTAGGGTCACAATGATGTTTATATAGACCTAATTCATATGTACTGGTAAAATACCAAAAACCCTTTACCGTACCTCGGGGGTACGCCCCCCGAACCCTCCAACAAATTAATCGATGCCCCAGTCGAGCCCGTGGTAGAAGGCCTCCACGAGCCTTCGGGCCGACCTCTTTGGACTTAGGGCATTCCTTCCTGGATTATAAGCCATAACCTAACATATATTGATATGTCAACTAGGTATTGAATGTACATCTATGAGTTAGCTTCTCTTGATATATATAAGTATATTGTTTTTACGAGGAAAAATTCTTGTGGCCTGGACCAGATTTTCCCACGAGTCGATAATGATTTTTATTAATTTCCCATTCTAATCCAGTATATATAAAGATGCTGCATTTTGTATTGTTTAAGAATATTTTTTAAAAAAAATTATTGCAAGCATTTTTTAAGATTTTTTTTGGGTAAATAACATGAAAGTGTTCAAATTTTGGCTGGAATGGGTCATGATTGTTGTATAATGACCGCGATTAATGTCAATCTTAAAATATATGTATTGATAATATTGACAACTTTCAAAAATGCTACGAATTAAAAAAATATACAAAGAACCTTGATTTAGACAGAAAAGTTTTCATGGGAATTAGGATTTGAGAAATTTTGTTGGCCTTATTTTCACCTTTGTATTCTAAGAATATTGTAAGATCCCTTACGGGTCTATAAACAAAAATAGAATAATTATACAAATCTCTCCCAAACTATGACATAATTGCATGCGCTTTCTCTAATATTTTAATAATATCAAAAACTTTCCTTAATTGCACCTCCGTTGTAACATTTGTTCAAAGTCAACACCGGATATTTAATTTATTAGTCAATAAAAGCATATTATGGATCAAACTCCCTAGTTTACCCTTGTTATGCTTGCAATTAACTTTTGCATTCAAAATTACTAGAATATACCAACTTATTTTACCAAATTATTCTCATATGTATTCTATATAAATCCATTGGAATGGTTGTTTCTACATACTTTTTCTCTCTAAAAATCACTCATTCTTTATCTACAAGCCTTCTATCATGAATTGGGAAAGATAAGGGGCTACATGGAATGACAACAGTCGATACACATAACTTTTGCCAATATATTTGAGGGTAATGTAATAAATTAACCATCCTCTAGAAGATTCTTTAAATATCCCTAAGAATAGGAAGGTATCAAAGCGGTATTTATTTATTCTATAGAATTTTCTTTTTAAGAGTAATAATTAAATAATGGGATTTCTTATTATTAATTTATTCATTTTATTATTGATAAAAAAAAAAAAATTAGTGCTAGAATTTAGTTTTATATAGATTTTCAGTATATTAATTTGAGATGTTTTTGAATTTTTATATTTAAACTAAAATTATATACATTGTATATCTTCTGTGGATTTTTTTTTATGATAATGATGTTATGATAATGGTGGTTGGTGTACTGGTAAGTTGTAAGGTTTAGACATGGGGTAACGTAGACATTTTACATAAAATTTAAAATAATCGAGGGAAGTAAAGTCATTTTATGCCTTTATAGGATGTTATTGCAAGATTTTGCAAACCTCAAGAGGTGTCTCTCTTAAAAGGAGCGTTAATGGGCCACTGAGTAGAATTGACCCAACTTTCAGGGGTGTTATTGCAAATTAATTACAAATTACGAAATTTTTTTTGATGTAGCTTGCCTTTCCCATCACCCATAGGATGCGTTTGGAAAGCCTGTTTTTTGTATTTATTTTTTGTTTTCAAATATAAAAACTGTTTTTGTATTTGTCTTTGTTTTTTTCAGCAAAAAACTAAAAACAAAAAAGCGTTTGGATGAAAATTTGTATTGAAAAATAAAATGGTATTGGTGGGCGGCGGTGACCGGCGACGGCGGGGGGCGTGGTGGTGGGTGACTGGCGGCGGGCGGAGGAGGCGGCGGTGGCCGGTGGCGACCGGAGGTGGTGGGGGCCGGCGGCGGCGACCGGTGGCGGGGGTGGTGGTGGTTGGTGGCGGCGGCGGTGGGGGCGGTGACGGAGGTGGTACCCTAAACAGTGAAAAAACTCAAAAAACAACTAAAAGTTGTATTTGGTGTTTTCATCACTTTTACACACTATTCACAGAAAATAGTTTTCTTGGGAAAAAAAAGTGAACAGTAAACGCGTTTGCCAAACGTGTTTTTTTTTTTAACTAGATGAACAGTAAAAAAACAAAAACTGTTTTCTCGTATCCAAACGGACCCATAATATTTTTCTTCTGTTTTTGGTAGGAAGATATGCAGAAGAACATGTATGTCTTATTTGACAACAATCTGCACTATATAACCAGAGCAAAAATGGTGCAATGGTATCACGGTGAGGGATTCGAGTTTTTTAGAAAGCATTGTGGGTGGTGTGTGAGTAAGTATTTATCTCAAAAAAAAAAAAAAAAAACTGCACTATATATAAATGTATCTTACATTGACGGAAAATATGAGAATGAAGGTACCTATTTCATAAACAAGGCCACTAAAACCAGAGCAACCTGGTCCTCCTGTAAGCCATAGCATAAGAGGGTCCTCCTTTGGATTGCCCTCCGACTCGATGAAGTAGTAAAACAAATGCACATCATCCAACTCTCCCACACTCACATACCTACATATATACCAGAAGCAAAATATTACATACACCAAAAACTTTAATATAGAACACCAACATATATATATATATATGTGTGTGTGTAAACAAAAATAAAAAATGAAAAACTGCACGAGACGACTGTACAATATATATGTATGGGATACTTCTCCTTTATTTCGGACATGTAACATTCAAATCCCAATAGAGTAACTTTATAATTGCGGTAAGACTCACTTTTATTGGAGTATGTACATTTGAACATATATATATATATATAAGTAATTTAATACTCACCCTGTTTCAAGCTTGAAAGGCAGTTCACCTGTATAGCCCGGTAGAGTTGTGATGATGGACTTTGAAATAGCAGAACCACATAGAACTAACAGGGAAAGTAAACATGAGATTATTGAATACATGTTACTAGCGCTCTTGGAAGGAAAAAGAAAATTTTGAGACAAGTTAACGTTGTTCAAATGCTTAATACGGTGGTACTATATCTCAGACTCTCAGTTTACTTTATATATATATGGGTAAATAGCTTAAAACCCCCCTCAATTTTACTCTATTTCCCTACTATACCCCCTCAACTAATTATACCCCCCTCAACTTTCATTTTCTTGCACCATGGACTTGCTCTCAAAAATTGATTAAAGGTAAGGTGGAAATACAAAAAGTTTGGAGGGTAAAAGGGTAAAAAAAATTGAGGGCAAGCCCATGGTGCAACATTTTATGAAACTTTAGGGAGTTTTAAGCTCATTTCATAGTTGAAGGGGTAAAGTAGAAAAAGAGAGTAAACTTGAGGGGGGTTTTAAGCAATTTACCCTATATATATATATATATATATATACACACACACAAATTGAGAAGTAGAGACGTTTGTGTTAATTACTCCATAAATTAAATATCTATGACGCCAACAAGGTATGGTCAATCTGTCTTTTTAACTTATTTAAGAAAGAAATGTGTTAAATATTTTATGTTTCATGATTTGACTATTTTTTTGTTATATATTGGCACATATATATAATATGACTACTTTGTTATATTAACTTGTCCCACATCAGAAGATTGGGAAACCCACCTCTATATCCTCACCTATAAATATAGGGCTTCTCCTATTGAATTGTACACACAGAAATAGAGAGAGATAGTTAGGAATAATATACGTTTATATTATTCCGGTGATACAGGCGTGAGTATACACAGTGTGTTTTAGTGAAACGGTGCTCTCCGTGGACGTAGGCTTATTTGACTGAACCACATATATATTCTTGTGTCGATCGTATCTGATTTTTTCGAGTGCCCTAAATCAGAAACCGACCACAGTAGGAGCTTTGGCTCGACGAGACGAAGCCAACAGTGTCAAGAGCGTCTCCGGAAAGTGCCGCACGAGCCCCCACGCGCCGCCTGAAGTTCCGGTCAATTTTTTGGCTCCGTCGAGCAGCAGTTTCGGTTCGGCGTGATTTTCTGGAGCATCGTTTATAGGAACGAGGCTTATAATATATCTACGGAAAGAGAATTCAAAGCCCGACGTTTTGGTGTAAAAATAAGCCCAATTAGAGCAGGGACGCGCTCGCACGCACCCCGATAAGGTACTGACTTCGTGATTAAATTTCTGTCTATTGTGCGAATTTGTTTTGGCCCGTTTGGAGTCGTTTTTGACCCGTTTTGGACGCGGTCAGAGGTGTTCTTAAGGTTTTGAACCGCCCCCAACGCAACTGTATACTCGGTTTTGCATAATTAGATTCCGAATATCTCTAATAGGCTCAGTGGGAGCTTTGGGAGAAGAAAATGCAGTAATGATAGACAAGTTTGATGGTACAAACTTTACCTATTGGAAGATGCAAATTAAGGATGTGTTATTCCAGAAAAAATTGTATTTACCGCTAGAAGGGACGAAGCCAGATTCGATGAAAGAAGAGGAGTGGAATATCCTAGATCGAAAGGCTCTTGGCATGATCAGATTGACGTTGGCAAAATATATTGCCTTCAATATCAGGAAAGAGAAGACTGCAAAGTCTCTCATGGAAGCTCTTTCGAAGATGTACGAACAACCGTCTGGAGCAAATACATTACATCTTATCAACAGATTGATGAATCTGAAGATGTCCGAGAATGGGAATGTTGGTAAACATCTCAGTAAGATTAATGACATTTATGGGCAGTTGGAATCAATTGAAGTAGTGTTTCAAGACAAGGTGAAATCAGCTTTTCTCCTTAATTAATTGCCAGAGAGCTGGAACGTCACAGTGGCTGCAATCAGTAATTCTTCAAGGATAGACCCGCTGAAGTATGATACCGTTGTGAGTATGGTACTCACAGAAGATATCAGAAGACAGTCGTCAGACGCTTCAAGCAGTGGCACAACATTGAATGTCAACACCTTCGAATAGACAGAAAGGCGGAAACCAAAGGCGTGGCCGTTCCAAGTTGAAACAAGGAAGATCACAGTTTCGAGGTCCTAGAAATTCCAAAGTAATCGAATGTTGGAATTGCGGCAAGACTGGTCATTTAAGGAACCAGTGTAGATCCCCGCAGAAGGTAGCGGATGACAAGACAGAGGCAAATATTGTCTTAGAATAAGCAGATGATGCACTAATATGCTCTTTGGAGAGCAAAACAGAGTCTTGGGTTTTGGACTCTGGAGCATCATTCCATGCCACCTCAAGTCAAGAGCTCTTTGAGAGCTATGCACCTGGAAACCTCGGCAAGGTTTATCTAGGTGACGATTAACCCTACAGTATTGTTGGCAAGGGTGAAGTACATATCAGACTCAACGGATCGATATGGAAACTGAAGGATGTCAGACACATTCCAGACTTGAGGAAGAACCTGATCTCAGTAGGTCAGTTGGCGAGTGAAGGTTATGTGACCACTTTCAGTGAAGATAAGTGGAAAGTTTCCAAGGGGGCTATGACTATAGCACGAGGAAAGAAAACAGGTATGTTGTACACTACCACCAAGGCTAGCACATTTATAGCAATTGCAGAAAGCAAGGAGGATCATAAGTTGTGGCACCAGAGGCTAGGTCACATGAGTGAAAAGGGACTCAAGGTTATGCTCGTAAAGGGAAAGCTACCAGGTCTAAATTCGATTGATATCGACTTCTGTGAGGATTGCATATTCGGTAAGCAGAAGAGGGTTAGTTTTCAAAAAAGCGGCAGAGAACTCATAAAGGAGAAGCTTGAGCTAGTTCACACTGATGTCTGGGGGCCAGCAAATGTCTCATCTATTGGCGGAAAGTCCTATTTCGTCACCTTCATCGATGACCATTCCAGAAAGATATGGGTTTATTTCTTGAAACATAAATCTGAAGTGTACGGTGTGTTCAAGAGTTGGAAGGCTATGATAGAGAATGAGACGGGTTTGAAGATCAAGAGATTACGATCCAATAATGGTGGAGAGTATCAAGACACCGGGTTTAAGAGATTTTCTTATGAGAACGGTATCAGATTAGAGAGAACTGTTCCACGTACACCACAACAGAATGGCGTAACAGAACGGATGAACCGGACATTAACTGTGAGAGCCAGAAGCATGCGCATTCAGGCAGGGTTGCCAAAACAGTTCTAGGCAGAAGCAGTCAATACAACAGCGTACTTAATCAATCGTGGTCCATCAGTACCATTGGAGCACAGAATACCAGAAGAGGTCTGGAGCGGTAGAGAGGTAACACTTTTACATTTAAAAGTTTTTGGTTGTGTTGCATATGTATATGTTAGTGACACTATAAGGAGTAAGCTTGATCCCAAGTCACAAAAGTGTATTTTCATTGGCTATGGCGGTGACGAGTATGGTTACCGCATGTGGGATGATCAGAACCGAAAACTGATCCGAAGCAGAGATGTAATGTTCAATGAAAAGGTTACGTACAAGGACAGACACACAACAACCTTAGAGCCTACATCACAGAGTGATCCTGTGTGTGTTGAGTTAGATGATGTTCAAGACAGTGAGAGTACTCAGTTAAACGAACATATTGCAGATGGAAATACTCAACAGGTTGATACACCGCAGTCTCCAACTCCTATTCCTGTACCTAGGAGGTCTTCACGGTAGCATGTGCCGAATCGTAGATACATGAATTATTTGTTGCTGACAGATGGAGGTGAACCAGAGTATTTTGATGAAGCATGCAGTGCAGCAGATGCGAGCCAGTAGGAGCTTGCGATGGAAGATGAGATGAAGTCCCTTATTTCCAACAAGACATGGAAGCTAACCGAGCTGCCGGTAGGAAAGAAAGCTCTCCATAATAAATGGGTCTACAGAGTCAAAGAAGAACATGATGGTTCTAAGAAGATTCAAGGAAGTGAGAATCCGGTCGACATGTTGACCAAAGTGGTGACAATAGAGAAACTGAAGTTGTGCGCAACTTCAGTTGGTCTTCAAGCTTGAAGACATAAATGAGGGCACCGAGCACTGATCATTGATGGAGTTGATTGATGAAGGCAAAGTCGTCAAGTGGAAGATTGTTATATATTGGCATATATATATAATATGACTATTTTGTTATATTAACTTGTCCCACATCGGAAGATTGGGAAACCCACCTTTATTATAGAGAGAGAGAGTTAGGAATAATATACGTTTATATTATTCCGGTGATACAGGCGTGAGTATACACAGTGTGTGTGCGTGTGTAATCTGCGAATCACCCCCTTGTAATCCTCTCAGTGAGTTTTAGTGAAACAGTGCTCTCCGTGGACGTAAGCTTATTTAGCTAAACCACGTATATATTCTTGTGTCGATCGTTTGATGTGTTTGTGTGCGTTTTCTGATTTGCAGATGTGCACGGCTTCGTACATAGGGTGTGCGAACCCTAACATTTTTAAACATAAGATAATGTGTACCATGCACAATAAAAGAATAAAAATTGCATGCATGTGGTGAACATATATATCCTAGGCATATAAAATTGGCAGAGAAAATTTACAGTGAAAACATATTACACAAACATCTTTTGATGCCACACCTGAGTTCAACTAGCAGAGAGTTCAAACATACACACTTGGTAATACGAGTAATGTGACAAGTCTCGAAATTAATTTCAAAGTTTTATCAGAAAATCTGAAAGGGTATGATCTTAAATCACTTAGTTTTCATTCTGAACCTCATTAATTATTCAAATTTTAATTTTACCGTTATTGCATTTTTACTTTTCTTTTGTCTTCACTTTTTTTTTTGGCAATACTTGTCTTAGGCCGTATCATTAGGAGCTTTTTACTTACACATGATATGATATGGTTCAATTAGCTATTGACACGTGTCTAAATATATAATTAATTTTAACTAAAATTTTGAATTCAGGATTCTATTTTATATCTTCACAATATCTATTTTCATAGTTAGAGACCAATATATATATATATATATATATATATACCTTCATATTCACAAACCACCTTTTATATATATATATATATGTATATATACTTATCTTCATTTTCACATACTAATATATATTACGACTAACACATCTAGCATCCAACATCAAATAAAACTCCTTTACTTGCGATCTTTTTTTCTTGTCCACTTTATGGATTTGGATCTCATGCAATTGCATGAATAATAAATTGTAATTTTGATTTGATTTGATTTACCAAATATATTGATAAATATAAGAATTGAGAAGTTTACCACGGTAGAGAGAGCTATTATTAGTATAGATATCCCTTTTTATTACTTAAAATAATTATTAATGCCATTTGATTTTTAAATTTTTTTTGAAACATGTGACATCATGTAGTTGGGCATACATTAACCCATGTCAAATTAGGATAATACCGAAGAGATCTTTCAAAATTCTAACATTTTTCTCAAGTCATATTATTATTTGGGCAATGTTTGCCTCTGGCCTTACATGTGGTATAATCCAATGAAAAACCTACATATGTGTTAAAACTTTAAAATATTATCATATTCAATGATTATGAAAAGATTTTAAAATTTATAAAATTGTTTCAAAATTTTAGAATATGTGTAGATTTTTCATTGGACCGCACCACATATAAATAAAAAATTTCGCGTAATTACATCACCTAAGGCAAAGCATTGTCCTCATTATTTTAGTTTTGTAAATGATCATGGCGCAACTAAATATATCATTTCAAACGCGCTATAACACATATTTCCCATTCAACGTTACAATATGTTTAGTTGTTGCATTTGTGAAAGACTATTTCGTAAGAATCGAAACATTTCTTACTTATTCACCAAATTAGGAGTGGATTTGACACTAATACCCTCTAAGTAATCACACAACTCAAAAGTTGATGATATTCAAATGTAAGAGGGGATATTCGCCAACCAAAAGTGGATTTGACACTACTATTCCAACGTTGAACATATTTTGATAATAATCTTCCAACCAAAAAGTTGAAAGCAATAATCAGGTGGAAAATGACAGATTTATTGTCTCAATAAGAAATAGGTCTTAAGTTCGATTTTCACGCTATAGAAAGTTTGGGACATTGGAGGGTTGAATCGGTTGTTAACTCCAGGACTCCAAGATTTATTCGAAATACACATAAGTTGGCCCGGATATTATGATTATCTAAAAAAAATAAAAATAAAAATTGAATCAATCGTAGAACTAAGGCCCCGTTTGGTAGAGTTTAAGTTTTTAGCTTTACACAAAAGGAAAAGAGAAGTATAAGTCGTTTTGAGATATTGGTGGTACCCCTAATTTCTTCTAAACGGTCTTCCAAATTCTTTTTAAAAAAGGGATATTCTTAGTAAACCCCCCCTATAGTTTCATTTTTTATCAACTAACCCCTTTCAGTTCAGAAAACCCCCTATGATTACCAAAATGTATCAACTTGCCCCCATTCCTATAATTTTGGATCAAAATACCCCTGAAGTTTAATTAAATTTAAAAATATATATATAAATTCAAAAAATATATATACATAATTCTTAAAAAATATATAAAAATTAAAAATATATATATAATTTGAAAAAATATATAAAATTCATAATAATATATATATAATTCGTAAAAATATATATAAAATTCGAAAAAATATATAAAATTCATAAAAAAAACATATAAAATTCGTAAAAAATATATAAAATAAAATAAAAACATATAAAATTCGTAACAAATATATATAATTCGTAATATATATATATAATTTGTAAAAAAACATATAAAATTCGATATAAATATATAAAATCCGTAAAAAATATATAAAATAAAAAATAATATAAAATTTGAAACAAATATATAAAATTCAAAAAAAACATATAAAATTCGAAATAAATAAATAAAATTCGTAAAAAATATATAAAATTCAATATATATATATATATATAATCCTTTTGCACACTACAATAGCATATTCAAATAAGATTATCCAAAAGAAAAAAGGGGTAGGAAAATCATAATCAAGGGAACCAATAAGAGTTGAGTAATACAATTAAAGAAAGTACTCTTCCATTATATTTGATTTTTTTTTTTCAAAAAAATTTAGATGTCACAATAGAGTATAGCCATAGTTTTAAAATAATTTGTGGTGTTAAAAATGCTGTTTTAGAAGTCAATTATTTTTTTTCATTTTCATGCAATAAACAAAGTGCAGATTGAACTAACCATTTTTTAATATAGATGGTCCAACATAATCTACTCATTCATGTGATTTAATATTAAAGTTATATGATTTTATTCCTAATTAAAATAAAAATGATATTTATGTTTTCGAGATATTTTATTTTATTGGTAATATGGTTTTTTCAAATTTTATATATTGTTTTCGAATTTTATATATAATTTTAAGAATTTTATATATTTTTTACAAATTTTATATGTTTTTTCGAATTATATATATATATATATATATTTTTACAAATTTTAAATATTTATTTTTGAATTTTATATGTTTTTGAATTTTATATATTTTTTTTAGAATTTTATATGTTTTTTTCGAATTTTATATGTTTATTTTTAATTTTATATATTTTTTACGAATTATATATATATTTTTTGAATTTTATATGTTTTTAAATTTTTATATATTTTTCACAAATTATGTATATATATTTTTTTAATTTAATTAAATGTAGGGGTATTTTGGTCTAAAATTATAGGGAGGGGGCAAGTTGATACATTTTGCTAACCATAGGAGGGTTTTCTGAACTGGAGGTGGGTTAGTTGATCAAAAATAAAATTATAGGGGGGTTTACTGATAATATCCCTTAAAAAAATTGTCAAATACCATTTAAAATTATTTTTATCTCCAAAAAATCAAAAATAATTTCTGAAAAACCAATTCAAACAAGGCCTAAATAAAGCCAACCAGCTTTATGAAAAAAAAAAAGAAAGAAGAAAAATATAAGCCAACAACCGGTCCAAATCTGGGAGGGTACACCATACATTACTCGGAGACTCTGAGTCTTAGGGCCCGTTTGGGAACTTGGTTTTGGTCTTGGTCTTGGTTTTGGTCTTGGGTGGTTTTAGGTAAATCTAAAACCAATATATAATGTTTGGTAAGGAGTTGGTCTTGTTATAATTATATATATATATACTAATATGTATTAAAAATATATAAATATGAAAAATATATATATATAAAATTGGAAAAAAATTAATTTTCGGGAAAAAATTATTTTTCCGAAAAATATAAAAAATAATTTTTGGGAAAAAAAATAATTAATTTTTTCCGAAAAATATTTTTTTCCGAAAAATAATTTTTCCGAAAAATTAATTTTTTTCCAAAAAATAATTTTTGTCCAAAAAATCATTGTTTTCCGAAAATATGAATTTTTTCCAAAAAATAATTTTTTTCCGAAAATATGAATTTTTTCCAAAAAATAATTATTTCCGAAAATTAATTTTTTTCCGAAAAATTAATTTTTTCCCGAAAAATAATTTTTTCCGAAAAAAATAAATATTTTCCGAAAAATAATTAATTTCGGTAAAATAATTTTTTCCAGAAAATATGATTTTTTTCCAAAAAAATTTATTTTTCCGAAAAATATAAAAAATAATTTTTTTCCGAAAATATGATTTTTTTCCAAAAAATAATTTTTTTCCGAAAATATGATTTTTTTCCAAAAAATAATTTTTTTCCGAAAAAATAATTATTTTCCGAAAAATATAAAAAAAATTTCAAAATAATTCATATTTTTGCCCATATATATATATATAAAGAGAGAAAAGTCAAAATTGGTGGGCCAAAACCAGGTTTTAGTGGTTGGTTTTAAAAAGCCCAAAACCAACTTCAAAATCAGCCAACCAAACATGGTTTAGTCTTAAAATCCAAAACCAAGATCAAAACCGGCTTGCCAAACAGGTCCTTAGTGACTTTTTGGTAGCAAATACTGTGGAAACACATGTTTCACCAAATTAATTAGAGCAATTATTAGATGTACTAACCAGCGAATTCAAATTATTGGGGGGTACAATAGATATATAAAAGTAATAATTTTTTATGTTTTTTTTCAATAATATAATATAGTGGTTGCATAAATGCGGGCTCTCGATTTTTTTATTTAACAAATTTCAACGCATGTCTCTGTCTATGGGAATATAATAAGTCCATGTTTGTCAGCAGGTGCGATATTGGTTTTTGGTTTTGATTTGGGTTGGTTGGGTTTGGTGTGATTTTATTCTGAACTGAAATTATATTTGGTGCAGATGATTTTGGTGTAAGAAAAAATAAAGCTGAAAAACCAAACCATGTTTGGTAGAGTTGGTATGGACTGAAATTCTGAAACCAAACCATGTTTGGTAACTTGGAATGGTTTGACATTTTATTTATTTATAATAACATTTTATAAATATATATATTTTAAAAAATGAAATATATAAATAAAAATACATATAAGGATGAATTTTTTTTATAAAAAAATATTAATATTGGATAATAATATTTCACCATATTGCAAGAAATATTCAATTACTTCATATATGTAGTTTAAAAATTTATAATCTTATTCCATTTGAAATTTTAATGTTTTTTATAATTTAAATGATACATAATACAACACCCAATGAAATTTCAACTTGCTAGTGTAGAAGTATAAATCAAAGATTTTGTATAAGATATTTCAAAAAAAATAAAAGATTCCAGTAAAAACATATATATATTGTATATTTTTCAAAAAATAATAAATATTTTATTTTTCTAGAAATATTTGTTTTCCCGAATATTTTATTTTTTTGGAAATATATTTTTTCCTCATATTTTTTTGAAATATTTTATTTTTTCAAAATATTTTCATTTTTTGAATATATATATATATATATATTAAAAAAAAAATTGATTTGAGTTAAACAATGGTACACCAAATTGAATTGGTTTGGGTTAAAGAATGATTTTGGTTTTTATCACACAAAACCAAACCACACAAACCATCTATTGAGATGGTATGAAAAATGGAGTATTTGGTACACCATAGTTTGTCATTATTAGCCCAAATCATACTAGCCAAACATGGATTGGGTCATATTCTATAACCCAAAACCGAAATTTTCATACTAACTCCATGTACCAAATGTTGGGCATTACGGGCCCCACATATCTCAACAATGGTGTGATATTATCCGCTTTGGGCCACGCCCGCACGGATTTGCTCTTAGGCTTCCCCAAAAGGCCTTACACCAATTGAGATATGTACATCCTTTTATATACCCATGATCCTTCACACTTTTAACCCATGTGGGACTTTTGGTCGTATATTTAACAATCCTCCCTCGAACAAAGGACCACATCTCATGGTCCGAGCCTCCCCTCAAACGATCATCCATCCGTTCATCGTGAGTTAATCCGAGGGCTCACCTTCCGTTCGACATTTCGAGGATTCTCCACATGGCTACCAGTCCACTCCCGCTAGTTGATACGACGCCACCACATACGACTTGACCATCACCGGCCTCCGCCGCCACTGCTGGTCGATACAACGCTAGCCCACTCCGACTAGTTAACACCACGAATCGCAACCTAGGCTCTGATACCAATTGTTGGGCATTACGGGCCCCATATATCTCAACAATGGTGTGATATTGTCCGCTTTGGGCCACGCCCGCACGGATTTGCTCTTGGGCTTCCCCAAAAGGCCTCACACCAATTGAGATATGTACATCCTTTTATATACCCATGATCCTTCCCACTTTTAACTCATATGGGACTTTTGGTCGCATACTTAACACCAAACGAACACTAAACGTCTCGAGAACTGGAGCTCCAGTTTGGGTTCCGCATGGATAAAAAGAAAATTGTTATCAGGGGCTTGTTTTGGTAGTTAAGAATTATACATATTCTATACTTAATATATATATATAGAGAGAGAGTAATGTTCTATTATTTAGATATGATTCTTAAATTTTAAATTGTAATTTTTTTTTATTTATGTCAATCACATCTAACAGTCAATATGAAAAGTAAGTATCCTTATCTTGCTCCCTGGGGAGTAAGAGATCATTTTCGTATATATATATTTATATATATCTGATTATATGTATCACACTAAATTCAAATCTTATTATAATTTTTTTATTTTCCCTCCCTTTCTTTTTCCTCCAAATTTTATTCCTAAATTAAAGTCATATATATACACACGTATGAATATATCTATATATATAAATGAACACTTTTTCCCATTTTAGAGATGAGGAAGAGGAAAGTCGTGATGGTGGTGGTGGTGGAGGAGGAAATGGACATAAGAGAAAAACATTGAAGAATCTGATGGAATTAAAAATTGTAATTCTTATTACAAAAGAGGTGAAATTCCATGTGTTTCTTAATATAAATAAAATACTCATATTATAAATTATTATGTTTCTTATTACAAATAAATCACTTTATCTCTAAAATGAAACTCATTTGAGTTTTTGGTAATGAAACTCAGTTAGTATTTCTTATTACAAAAAATGATGGGATTCTATTACAAATTATTATATTTCTTACTATAACGTGTTATGTTTTGTAATATAACATAGTATATAATTATAATATATATCTCACTCACATATAATGAATTGTCCAGTCTTCTTTACCATGTAAAGCATCATATATCTATATATAATAATATATGTTTTATTTGTTATACCAATTTTACCCTTATGGTAACCTTTTTTTTTCATTTTATTAAGGTGGCAAAAGTTGGGGGCCCGTAATATGAGAGAGAGAATGTGTGGCTAGATCATAGCCATTGAGATAATGCGGGGCTCGCACTCGACATGATTCGGTGAAAGGTTAACTTGAGATGATTTTTGTCCCTGTCTATGTCAAATTTAGCAATTCTTTTTAGAAACTATGGTATCGTTCAAAGTATACAATCCTACAAAGACTTTAAGAAGTTCGTTTATATATATTTCTAAAATAATAAAATATAAATAAAATGCTTTTGTTAAATTATAACGGGATGGTAAAAAAATGGATTGAGCTAGATATTCTGGAGATATCACGTGATGTATATCTCGGATCTATCTTTAAAAGAGGTGCACAATACACACGAATCCCACTTGTAATACACTTTTAAAACAATTGATTGGGAATTATACATGGCGTGTAGGGTTGCAAATGAATCAAGTCGAGGCAAGTTATGAAATATTCATATTCGACTCATTATTAAGAGTTCATTTGGTTTGTGTTTTTGCTTTCGTGTTGTGAATTTTACAAAGTAGAAGTACATGTTTTTTATGCCGAGTGTTGTGAGTCTAAACTGGAAGCACGTTTGATACTGATATTTTTGTTGTGTAAATTATAAAAGCAAAAAAGATAATTACAAAAACAGCTATTTTTAGTGAAGTTTAGTGAACAATGACCAAAAAAACAATTTTTGTTGTGAAAAATAGTAAAAAAATACAAAACAAAAAACAAAAGCGTTAACCAAACATGGCCTAAATGAATATGAAAAATGTGCTCATATTATGCTCTGAAATAACCTAGACAATCAATGAAATATAACCTAGAGGGGGTGAATAAGCTTTTTGTGGATTTATTGACAAATTAAAATTAATTGCGGAAAAGTCAATTTTAATCTAATTTTTTATCACAAATCAAATATGCAAAAATTAATCTAAGTACAGAAAATAAAGTAATAGAGACACACGATATTTTTACGTGGAAAACCTTGGAAAGACTGCAAGTAAAAATCACGGATACACTATGAATCAAATAGTACACAAGCTCTATGAAGCTTTAGACTTATAAATCCCTCTAGATCTGCCTTTCTCCACTCGACGTCTGACAACTTTGAATCGCTCGCGCTCCACGAAGATCTTGTTTCGCTCCGTACTCTGACGGCTCCGTTTCTCAACAGATCAATGAATCACGAAGCCTCCTGTTTCGATCTTTGTACTCAGACGGCTCCATTTCTTAAACGGATCTAAGCAAACACATTCCAATAGGTGTGTTGATTTTTCTGAATCTAGGTCATTCAATTATGCATGAGATTAGCGATGTAGAAACACAAGAACTAGAGAGATATAGAATCACTCAATGATTTTTTTTCTTCTCTCTATCTATCTATGTAGATGAATATAAATCTATAGAAAACTTGGAGAGATCTCTCAAAGGCTCAAAAGCTCTCCCTCATCTGTAGAAGACCTTGGTATTTATAGATATAGCTGAGTAGAAACCCAAACCTTCTCATTTTTCGTAATTTCACACCAAACCAAGTTAAACCCTATATTCTGATGAATATAATGTGTATTGCACGTACTTCGAGGTATGTGAGTTATAAACGCATCATGGAATTAAAATAGAGGCAAAATAGACATTGCAGCATGAAATAAATTTCCTGCCGCACCTACGCCTTAGGCGTAGGTCCTGAGCGTAGAAACTCACTCTCTGGACATTTTTTTGCTTCTGTAGGCGTAGGCTTGAGCGTAAATTCTCTATGAAAATCACTTTTCTCCACAATTGTGCCAAATGACCATCTTAATTCCACAATACTTTTTGCTTTAGGTAACGGCTTTAGAAAATGTCGTTTTTACCCTTCTGGAGACACTTTTTACTCAAATTTGATTCCTCTTGAATTCTTTTGTATTATTCACTTCTTTAGACTTGATTTGAATTTGACGAAGCTTGACAATGCCTATAAAACCTATTCGACTCCTCAATTCATTGAACATGACAATTCACTCAACATGGTTATTGTCTAGAATATGCCAAACACAAATAATACTATAAATGTTCTTATAATTTCCCCTTTGGCATTTCTGAGATAAAACCATGTTTTATAAAGCCTCACAAATAACAATATAATATCTATACATATGAACACACACCAACAAACATAGACATAAAATATCATATTGCCCTCATGAAGATCTTCCAATCCTGTAATCACAACACTGAACATACCATGAAAAACAAGTGTAGAAAACAAATATAATGATCATAAGAAAAACATATCACCAATGTAAGCATAATGATCATCAACGTATACATACTTCTTCTCCCCCTGAGAATATACTCCCCCTCAATTAAAAACTCTCTCCCCCTTAACCAAACAATCTCTCCCCCTTACTTAATATTTCTCCCCATTTTTGTCACTGAAATGACAAACAAATATATAACAATCAAAGCATAAAGAAAACCTTAAAATGAAAGCATATGAAAAGATCACAGAGGAGGCTATAGAGAATCTAAGTCAACTACTAAATACTAAGATAAAGTACTCTATAAGAATAAATCCAGATTCTCGAGTAACATAAATCTCTACAATGTATGAACTTATTACTAATGCATGAATGCAAAATGCTCAATTAAAAAAAATATTTTTTTGTTCTTAAAAACATGTGAGCAGGGCAGTAGAGATAATGAACTAATCATTACATATCATATTCGCATATTTGACTTAGTTATTATATACATGATAGTGAAGAAAATCAGCACACGTACCTTGTAGTCATAAGCAGTCACAAGACAAGCTTTACATAACATTTGCATATATGACAAATATTCAGGTGCAAACAAACAACTAAGATGAAAGCAATACATATTAATTTTTATAATCTCTTCACCAACCGTGATGATACTTTAGTCCAAAACCTAAGTTAGAAGTAAAATCTTTAACTCATACCTTATTGCTAATTAAGGGAACACAGTTTAATCTTTTCAACCTTTTCACCATATCCTTTTTTATCTTTATAAGCTCCGAATTTTCCAGCGAGGATTTTCAGTCCCAACCAACTAGGCCCGAACTTCTTCCATGGGATTTATGTTCATTAGTCTTCTCCCTTTTTTACACGAACACTCAATGCTTACTGAGGCAAGAGGCCCGGTTACTCAGATCGAAGAATTACTTTTTGCATTTCTATATTTTAATTATCTCATTATTTCTTCCTTCAATATCACCACAACATTCATAAGCATGCAAAAGATATTTCAAAGCATAGATCAATCTAGCATAGCTCATGAACCTACATATCACTTCGGATTAAATAAGAAAGACTATAAGTTTCAACAAGTATTACAGTCATCTCCAAAGTAAAACAAGCACCCGAAGTCGATAATTTCTAAAAATAGTACTTAAACATGTCAAGTGAACAACTCATAACCTCAGGTCAGATTAACAACTTCAATTCTCATAAGCATAATAAGAAAAGTAAATATGAGAATAAAGTGAAATATGACAACCATTTGTACCCTTAGCCAAGCTCAACATGCTAAAAAAAAATTATTTTATGATTTTTATGGAATTTTTGTCAAAATGATACATGCATGAATAATCCTAATAGTAGCAAAACATGATGTATGCATAATAAAAAATATATAAAAAAATAAATATGCAAATAATACAAAATGCATGATAATGTATCAATTCTAGGATAAACTATAATGCAAGATATTCCTAAAATGATACATATGAAGACATCTATCCTAATGATAACTTGCCACTAGATTTTATAAGATGCACATGCTTTTGAAAATCTAATGGTTTTGTAGAGATGTTTGTTAACTGAGAATCTGTGGAATTATACTCACGACCTTTCTCAAAACTAGAGTCATGCGCTCTACATGCAGTATGAGCAACCAAACAATGTAGTTCATCTTTCCTAACCTATACTTGTTTAATTTTCGGTGCTCCATTTACTAGCCTAGACAACCTCTTCACTCAACACCCGAATTTGATTTTCAACATTGAGTCTTTTTTGAGTTCTATACTTTCACTCTGATTACAAAGTTTCTCCTCTTAACTTTGAACACATGGGTCAAATGTGACCTTTCATTCCACAATGATGACAGACTGGAATAATCCTTTGAAAATCATTTTTCGAACCCTTATTGACTTTAGAGGTAAATGGAGGCTTACTCTCAACAGGTTTTCTGACATAAGATTGATCATTAAGATTCATATCAGACTTACCTTGAGAAGAACTAGATGCTACTCGAGAACCTTATCAAATGTTTTTTTGGAAACACTGTTAGAATCACTCATTCCTTTAAACCCCAACCCCTTTGTATTTCTTGCAGATTTTTCTACACTCAACATGTGATCAAGCTTAAGAGTTTCACTAGACCATCTATGAATCATTGAGTTAGCATCCTTCAAATCCTTTTCCAAACCCTCAATCCTTGTAGATTTGTCACTTAATTCCAATCTTAGAATGTTTAATTCCTCATTGAGACCATCTACCTTCTTCAAAGCCTGAGTCCTTTCTTGTTCAGACTTGGTTAACTCTTTTCTAAAGGATTGTCTCTCCTTATCAACATTTTTGAACTGAGCTATATATTTTGAGAAAACTTTGCTTATATGAACAGATTTTTCATAGAGTTTAAGCATCTTCATACGAGTCCCCACGATCTTCATTATCCTTAGAATCTTCACCTTCAAACATTGCCCAACTTGCAGCAATTTCCTCAACTTCCTTACTTTGTGTTGTAAACACGGTGAAATTCTCAGACTCATTAGCCACGTCAGACTCAGCAAATCACTAGTTGTTCCATCATCTGATCCATCACTCCAAGTAACAGCTAGACCTTTTAGCATTTTCTTCTTATTAGTGCACTCCGCAGCAATGTGACTAAACCCTTGACACTTAAAACATTGAGGTTTCTTCTTTTTAGAATCAATCTTGTCATTTCGATTTTGGACCTTTTTATTTTTAAAATCATTTGATTTATCTCCAAAAATTTTTCCTTTAATCAATTCTTGATCACAAGAAGATTTTAAAAATTTATGAAACTGCTTCATGATCATGTCAATCTGTATTAGTCTACTCTCACCTTCCTCATCAGACTCACTAGAATCCTCCTTAATGGTTTTAAAAGCTATGCTTTTCTCTTTTGTTCCACTAGACTTCTTAGAAAATTTAACACACATCTCCATCTCATATGACTTTAAATTTTTAACCAACTCTTCAAGTTTAATTTCTTTAAAACTCATGATTTTAGATATGACGGTAACCTTAAACTGAAAATGTTTAGGTAGAGACCTAAGATTTTTCTTCACTATAGTAGTATCGGGAATGGGCTCTCCTATATTGTGACAACTGGTTACTATATCAGTTAATCTAGCTTCAAAGTCACCAAACACTTCATTCTCCTCCATCATAAGTTGTTCAAATTTTGAATTTAAAATTTGGAGTTTCGATTGCTTAACTTTTGAAGTTTCTTTATGAATTACTTGGAGAATATCCCAAGCTTCTTTTGTAATTTCGCACGTGGCAATTCTCTTAAACTCACTTGTAGTCACAGCATTATACAACGTATTCAAAGCTTTTGAATTCCAACCAACACTTTTTGTCTCAGTAGTAATCCACTCACTTGATGGTTTTATCCTAGATTCATTAGTAACGACATCTTTCACAGTGGGAGGTGAGTATCATACCTCTATGGCAAGTCAAATTCTCTCATCTAACGATTTCAAAAACGCTCTCATCCTCACTTTTCAATACGTGTAATTAGAGCAATAAAACAAAAGAGACCTAGATACGGAACCTCATTCACGAGGTACGTCCATTGTCTAAGTTCAGAATCTAACCCTAGGTAATTAACCTAAAATGGGACAACCATGCTCTGATACCAATTGAAATAACCTAGATGATCAATGAAAAATATCCTAGAGGGGGGGGGGGGGGGGGGGGGCGAATAGGTTTTTTGTGGATTTATTGACAAATTAAAATTAATTGCGAAAAAATCAATTTTAATCCAATTTTCTATCACGATCAAACATGCAAAGATTAATCTAAGTGCAGAAAATAAAACAATAGAGACACGTAATATTTTTACGTGAAAAACCTTGGAAAGATTTCAAGTAAAAATCACGGATACACTCAGGTATCGATGTACTATGAATCAAAATGATATACATACTCTATGAAGCTTTAGACTTATAAATCCCTCCAGATTTGCCTTTCTACACTCGACGTCTGACAAATTTTAATCACTCGTGCTCCACGAAGATCTTGCTTCACTCCGTACTTTGACGGCTCCGCTTCTCAACGGAATAATAAACCACGAAGCCTTCTGCTTCGTTCTCCGCACTCAAACGACTTCGTTTCTCAAACGGACCTAAGCAAACACGTTGCAATTGGTGTGTTGATTTTTTTGAATCTAGGTCATTCAATTGTGCATGAGATCAGCGATGTAGAAACACAATAGAACAAACCCTAAACAAGAGAGAACTAGAAGATATAGAATCACTTAATGATTTTTTTTCTCTCTCTATCTATCTATGTAGATGAATATAAATATGTAAAAAACTTGCAAAGATCTCTCAAAGACTCAAAAGTTATCCCTCATCTGTAGAAGACCTTGGTATTTATAGACATAACTAAGTAGAAACCTTAATCTTCTCATTTTTTCGTAATTTCACATCAAACCAAGTTAAACCCAATATTCCGATGAATATAATGTGTATTGCATGTACTTCGAGGTATGGGAGTTGTAGACACATCATGGAATTAAAACAGGGGTAGAATAGACATTGCAGCATGAAATAAATTTCCTGCCGCACCTATGCCTTATTGAGCGTAGAAACTCACTTTCTGACCATTTTTTGCTTCTGTAGGCATAGGTTTGAGCGTAGATTCTCTATGAAAACTACTTCTCTCCGCAACTGTGCCAAAATGACCGTCTTGATTCCACAAGACTTTCTACTTTATATAGGTGTTGGGTTCGGAAAATATTGTTTTTGCCCTTCTGGAGACACTTTTTACTCAAACTTGATTCCTCTTAAATTCTCTTGTATTCTTCACTTCCTTAGACTTGATTTGAATTTGACGAAACTTGACAATGCCTATAAAACCTATTCGGCTCCTCAATTTACTCAACATGGTTATTGTCTAGAATATGTCAAACACAAATAATACTATAAATGTTCTTACATGTTCATTTGTTAAACGAATAAGCCCGAGCAGAACGCTAGTTTTAATGAGTTGAGCCCGAATCTACTCATGAAGGCTAGCTTGTTTTAGTTACAACATATATTACTTTCTGTCAATAGTCACCTAGATTTTGTTGTCACATATTTGCTTTTACTATACTTTCATTTATCAAATATCATGTTACTTGATTGTTCTTTATTATTTTTTCATTGGTATAGATTTTTATGAAATGTATCTTTCGAAGTGACTGCATCATCATATAATTCTCAACAACTCTCTTGATTTCTTTAATTCCGACATCTTCTCTTAGTGATAATGAGATAATTTTACTATTTTATTCCTACGAGTATCTTCACGAGCTTGACGAGCCGAGTTCCGCAATGTTTAAGCTCGACTTGTTAAATGAATTTAGAATTTATGATCGGGCTCGGCTCTAACCGAGCAAGCCCGAACCGAACTCTTAACGACTCGAGTTGAGCTTAATCACGAACGACTCAACAATTCATTTGCAGCCCTAGTGGTTTGTAACTCAGAATACTCATTATCTTCTCATGGCTTGGTCTGCTGTAATTTGGGTGGATTTTAGTTGGCCCAGCATGGAAATTTCTGTTAAGGAAAGCTTGGCCCTAGATTCCATCAACAGTTCGAAAAAAGCCCAAAAAAACTTTTTTATTTGTTTCACATTTCTTTGAGATTTTATTAAAGCATGCACATGTGTGAGGACTTTCATATACATAAAATGTATATATTGAAATTAAATGTGTCACTCATTTGCAAAACCCTAGAAATTTAAATGTCACTGTATTTTCCTATTTCTCTATTGTAATTTCATGTCATGTTTCATTGTGTCCATGTTAATGTAACACATATGACTAAAGAAAACACACTTCACACTGCAAATTATAGAGACATGCATCACGGAAGTCCGTTAGTACAAACCTTATTTGGCTTTTATTTTCAAAATCGATGTTATATTCTGATTATATCAAGAAAGATACAGAGGTATTGCACTTACAAAAACTCATTCCTGAAAAGTTGAATATATATATATAATTTTTATGAACTTAAAGTTACAAGAATCAACTAGAGAGGGAAATGAGCAACCACCTACTAAGCATTGCAAGACACTGCTTGGGCCTGTATTCCGGGGCTGTGCGACCTCCACCCTATACAAAGCAACAACAAATATATATATATATATATATATATATATATGTATATAATCAACTTCACCTTTTACTCGCTAATATATATCATGTAATAGAGGAGATGAATTGCATACTAACTTGCCTTTATAGTTGTGTATGTCAACCAGTACTTGATATTTGTAAGCGTCTCCGTAAATCTACACAACATTGATAATTGCAATTATTCACTATTAGTACATGTGATTAATTATTTTTCACAATGGTCAAGAGATGATTAACATTATTTTTTTCATAGAAGTTTATATAAATTTATGAACCAACCCTGCCACTTGACCTTCAACAAACCTTGGTTTCCAAGCAGTCCGTTGTCAACGTCAGAGACTCGATCCATTTCAGCATGCCAATATATGAAACCACCATATCATGATCTCCGCTGTCACGAGTATTTTTTAGAGGATAATTAATACTTTGAACATAAGCATACGAATTATAATAAATATCCGATTTGAGTACAATTTCTCTGCGGTATAACATGCGATGAATAGAATCATTTAAAACGAAGTAAAGTTAACTATTTCAATTCTAAGAGTTCAATAAAGCAAAGATTAGAGAGAGCTTTAGTAAATCACCTGTAAACGAGAGTTCGACAAGGTCTGTTCGTGAGGTTTCGATGGAAGTCCACAACACTACTGTAATTAGAAGTGTAAGTGTACGAAATGCTCTTATTGCATCTCAACCACTGAGTTATTGTTCCCTGATTTCATCACAAAATCATCTGATTAAATCATGATGGAAGTATATATATATATATATATGTGTGTGATATGTACTATGTTTGAATTCAAAATAACTCTCAAACGTTGAGAACTTCTTGGACATTTTTATCATTAGCCCAAACGTAGGAGTACAAGTAATTATTCTACGACAAAAAGTTGGTTAAAATGCAAGTTAGAAAAGTATATTGCTCAAATCACACACGTTTGATCGAAACAAAGTAAATAAATGTTCATGCTAGAGGGGGAGCCGAATTTACTCGGCACCATTGATCGGAAAGAAGTGGAAGTGTACGGATGAGATTTTCTGGATTTTCTTCAATAATGCTTCGGTCCCATTCTAATAAATTTGGTTTCGGTGACAATGAAGAACATTTAGGTTCCAGTATATATGGCATTTGAACATCCTCGGTGCACTGCAATCAAATAATAAATTTTATAAAATATGAAGGATGATAAGATTTGTACGAGAAACAAAAAAATGATCCTGTTCACCTCATTGACCAATTTAAGCAAATTGTCAGTGTCTACATCAATGTAATTGCCTCCACAACTCCATTCAGTTGCCTGAAAAAGAAATCATTTCATCATTTTAAATGGAGTTTCTGTACTAGTTCATGTCGTGTCACAGTTGTATTCGAGTAAAATCCGAAAATGTAGATTGCTTTGAGTTACTAAAACTTGAAAATATGAAATTGAATTACCTCATAAAGTTCATCTGATATAAGTGACACTCTATGAGCATATGGAACTCTGGAATTGAAGTCATTATATTCATCTGTTAAAGGATTACCAAGCAAGTATCCCTGGTTCAATTAATCCAAAGAAAATTAGTTCCAAAACATTTTTTTTTCCAAGATACTACACTACCAATATATAAACACATTATTGGATTCAGAATAAAATAAACATAGCAACAAGGAAATTTTGTTAAATATATAGGGTCCGTTTGGATACCCTTTTTTCTGTTTTTGTTTTTTTACTGTTCATCAGATCAAAAAAAAAAAAACACGTTTGGCAAACGCGTTTACTGTTCACTTTTTTTCCCCAAGAAAACTGTTTTCTGTGAATAGTGTGTAAAAGTGGTAAAAACACCAAATACAACTTTTAGTTGTTTTTTGAGTTTTTTCACTGTTTAGGTAGTAAAAACAGTGAAAACACCAAATCCATAAAATACAACTTTCACCAAATAAAAGTGGTGAAAATACCTTCATCCAAACGTTTTTTTGTTTTTAGTTTTTTGTTGAAAAAAACAAAGACAAATACAAAAACAGTTTTTATATTTGAAGACAGAAAACAAATATAAAAAAACAGGCTTTCCAAACGCACCCATAGTCTTTGTACTTTGATACTCATGTGTGGCTCATTTCCAGCGTCATTACCTACAACAATACCACCAAAACCGAAGGTTACCAAATGGGTAGCAAGAAAAGAATAAATAAAATATATAAATAGCTCTTCATTGTCACAAGTACCATCATAGATTTCTTGAACAACGATCGGAACGTATATCCCAGCAAAGGAATTACCGCCGATATATAGTGGATTGTCGAGAAACTGAGGGTGATTCAAAAGCCACTGCAGCACAGCTCAAAAAATTATTCTTCTGATTTGTGAGGTTACATCGAAAAATTGAATATAAATCAAACAGTCATTCTTCCAAAATTCACAATTGTATCAAATTAATTAAAGGAACGTTAACATTGTGACCTCCTCAAATTGCATAGTTTTTCACCATGAAACAGGTCTGCAAAATGTTTAGACATAACAGGCTATTTTTTTTCGAAATATAACGGATGGGTTACTTTGTCATCCCTCCAAAAGTATAGATTCTTAAAATACAAATTAGCTTAACTTCTTGGTGTAATATTCATTTTCCTTACTAAAATAGTGCAATTGAAAATGTACTGACACATGACTTGATTATAAAATTAAATATCCTCGAGCACAATATATATATATATATATATATATATATATATTGAAATAAAAGAGCACAAAACAAAGACATTTTGCGGACTAAATACAGAAATCTTAGTTGAAGAAGATGAGTAGCATACCGATTTCATATAGGAGGCCAGACAGTCCAGAACAACCAGGGCCACCGGTGAGCCAAAGCATAAGAGGGTCATCTTTTGGGCTCCTTTCAGACTCGATGAAGTAATAGAATAACTGCACTTCATCTGTATCTCCTACCCCAATGTAACTTAACACACAAACATATTCATAATTAGCCTATATATAAATAAATTACCACCCGTAATTTGTATATATCTCTATAATCAAAAGGGAAAAAATGTGTACGAGCAGAGTGATCAGAAAATAAACTAACCCAGTTTCAAGTTTGCAAGGAAGATCACCGGGAAAACCCGGTAGAGAAGTGACATTTGACTGTGCCAGAGCAAGGTGGGAGAGAGCCAATATAAATAATATATGTAGAAACATTTTATATAACTTGTGCAGCTACTTGAATTGAATAAGAGCTAGCTTCCATTGTGGGATTTTCAAAATGGACCAGGTAGATATAAACACTAAAGTTGAAGTTGTATTGACTGAGAGTTAGATATTTCCTCCGGTCCTTGTTGGTCATAAGATTATTATCACACTAGAATTTATGGAGAACAAAATATAAATGAGGAAACGATAGAATTAAGGAAATAATTCTTTATAAGATTGCTTGATATGAAACTAATGATTACATGTGTCTTTTATAGGCTTGCAAATCATGAACACACAATAAACTAATACGCACACGTTACATAAGTTTCAAAAGTTGTCACACACCTACTAAAGTTGTCAAATCTTATTTGACTAGAAAGAAGCATCCATAACAACCACATGAATAACACATGAATCACTTAAATTTTTATTTGATCAATTTAAACTTTACTTTCAACAGTCCTCTACTTACTATATGCTCTAGTTAGAGACACACACTGAATAATCAGTCTACTTTTCCACTTTAGGGATACTATAAAGAATGTAACAAGAAGAATAAAAAAACTGAAAAAATACATTAAGAAAAATGAAATTGAATAGCACAACTTATAAGGTTTAAGAGTAAGAACTGTTAAATAGTGAAATGACATATGAGCCAAATAGAAATTATAAGCACCCAAATGCCCTGCAACAGTTCTGAGAGACTAAGAGGTGTAAAAGAAACATATTACACAGCATTAATGTATTGATTGCATAAATGGTTAAATTTGGGCTCCCTTTGTTTGAAGGTAAAATATTTTTTATTAAAATTTTCTGAAGTGATATAAAATATTTTTTGTTTGTTGGTGTCCTTTTTCAACATTAGCTGTTTTCAAAAACTATTTTACCACTAGTTGTTTCACATTTTTTGAAATTTATTTGAGCATGCACATGTGTGACAGTGTGAGGTCTTTAGACCTAGATAAAGTACAACACTACTGCAGAGGATCCAAGCTCTACTACATATTTTGGAAAAGCCTAGTCATATGTTCATATAAACGCATCCTTTGTGGATATATACTCACTTTCATATACATATATAAATGTATATTTGTATATGTTAAAATTATATGTGTCATCCACTTGCATATATAACTCTAGCTAGAAATTTGAATCTTACTGCATGTCCTTATTTCTCTATTACAATTCCACGTTATGTTCCAATGTCTCCATGTTAAGTTAACATATATATCTGACTAAAGTAGCTATCACACTATGCAAATTATATATAAAGACATTATACAAGTCCATTAGTACAAACATGTCTCACTACAAACCAACCATCATTTGGTTTATTTTTTCATAGGCATAGCGCTGATTACATCAAAAAAGATACAGAGGGATTATACTAGGAAAAAAACTTATTCCTGCAAAATTAAATAATTTATGAACTTAGGGTTACAAAAATCAACTAAAGAGGAAAATGAGCCAACCACCTACTAAGCATTGCAAGGCACTGCTTGGGCTTGTACTCCGGGGCTGTGTGACCTCCACCCTAGAAAAGCAACAACAACAAAAAGAGAAAATATATATATATATATATATATATATATATATATATTATAGGTATAATCAACTTTACCTTTTACTTGCTAATATATACCATGTAATAGAGGAGATGAGTTGCATATATATTAACTTGCCTTGATAGTTGTATATGTCAACCAGTACTTGATATTTGTAAGCGTCTCCGTAAATCTACACAACATTGATAATTGCAATTATATACTATTAGTACAAAACATTAAATTTTCACAGTGATTTAGAGAAGACTAACATTAATGTTCAAGTTTAGGAACTAACCCTGCCACTTGACCCTCAACAAACCATGGTTTCCAAGCAGTATCCGTTGTCAACGTCAGAGACTCGATCCATTTCAGCGTGCCAATATATGGAACAACCATATCATGATCTCCGCTGTCACGAGTATTTTTTAGAGGATAATTAATACTTTGAACATAAGCATACGAATTATAATAAATATCCGATTTGAGTACAATTACTCTGCAGTATAACACGCGATGAATAGAATCATTTAAAACGAAGTAAAGTTAACTATTTCAATTCTAAGAGTTCAATAAAGCAAAGATTAGAGAGAGCTTTAGTAAATCACCTGTAAACGAGAGTTCGACAAGGTCTGTTCGTGAGGTTTCGATGGAAGTCCACAACACTACTGTAATTAGAAGTGTAAGTGTACGAAATGCTCTTATTGCATCTCAACCACTGAGTTATTGTTCCCTGATTTTCATAAAAAATAATCTTATTATAAATGTGAGTGTGTATATAATGATACTATGTTTGGATCAACATACCTCTCGAACGTTAAGAGCTTCTTGGACATTTTTATCATTAGCCCAAACGTAGGAGTACAAGTAATTATATTGCTACCACAAAAAGTTGGAAAAAATGCAAGTTAGAAAAATATCTTGCTCTAATCACACACGTTTGATCGAAACAAAGTAAATAAATGTTCATGCTAGAGAGGGAGGCGAATTTACTCGACACCATTGTTCGGAAAGAAGAGGAAGTGTACGGATGAGATTTTCTGGATTTTCTTCAATAATGCTTCGGTCCCATTCAAATAAATTTGGTTTCGGTGACAATGAAGAACATTTAGGTTCCAGTATATGTCCCGTATTAACACCCTCGGTGCACTTCAATCAAATAACTAAAAACTGTTAATAAATTTCACAAAATATGAAGGATGATGGGATTTGTATAGGAAACAAAATTATGTTCCTGCTCACCTCATTGACCAATTTAAGCAAATTTACACATGATGAATTGTCAGTGTCTACATCAATGTAATTGCCTCCACAACTCGATTCAGTTGCCTGAAAAAGAAATCATTTCATCATTTTAAATGGAGTTTCTGTACTAGTTCATGTCGTGTCACAGTTGTATTCGAGTAAAATCCGAAAATGTAGATTGCTTTGAGTTACTAATACTTGAAAATATGAAATTGAATTACCTCATAAAGTTCATCTGATATAAGTGACACTCTATGAGCATATGGAACTCTGGAATTGAAGTCATTATATTCATCTGTTAAAGGATTACCAAGCAAGTATCCCTGGTTCAATT
The DNA here is from genome assembly GCA_963922005.1 of Cornus suecica. NCBI lineage: Eukaryota > Viridiplantae > Streptophyta > Magnoliopsida > Cornales > Cornaceae > Cornus > Cornus suecica. The sequence goes on from OY998242.1 coordinate 13,668,272, forward strand.
AATCCAAAGAAAATCAGTCCCAAAACATTTTTTTTTTTCCAAGATACTACACTGCCAATTTATAAACACATTATTGGATTCAGAATAAAATAAACATAGCAACAAGGAAATTTTGTTAAATATATAGTCTTTGTACTTTGATACTCATGTGTGGCTCATTTCCAGCGTCATTACCTGCAGCAATACCACAAAACAGAAAAAAAGAAAAAAGAAAAGAGTAAGCTTATTGAACCAAATGGGTAGAAGGAACAGAGGAGTTGAAGCATAAATTACATATATATATATAGCTCTTCATTGTCACTAATACCATCATAGATTTCTTGAACAACAATCGGAACAATTATCCCAGAAAAGGAATCACCGCCTATATATAGTGGATTGTCGAGAAACTGAGGGTGATTCAAAAGCCACTGTAGCACAGCTCGAAAAAGATAAAATCTTAAATCATAGAACGAAGGATTATATATGTATCCTACTCGAATATGCAAATAGAGACACATTGACCGTTAGTTCACTAAATATTTCCCACCTTCCTCAGAAAACTGTAAGTTTGTTCCGCCATGAGGGAATCACTGGTGTTGTATGCTTCCCATGTTTTTGCATAGGAGAATCCAGTGCCAACAGGTGAATCCAAGAATATTATGTTGGCAACCTACAAATTTGGAATGAAACATTATGTGTTCACATCAATTGGTCTGATAAATTCTGTAACATGTAATGAAGAGAGGTAAAAGTTTCATACCTTGGTCCAAGAGTATGGGTTCAACTCCAAGGTTGGTCTGCGCCTAGTGGAATTTTCATAGTTAAATGTGAAAGGACCTACACAAAAATATTCTTGTGACGTGCGACAAACCACGGTAAATCACTATAAATCAAATAATCATTCTTGCAAAATTCAAAATGGTAAAGGAACATTAACATTGTGACCTCCTCAAATTGCCTAGTTTTTTCACCACAAAACAGGTCTACAAACTGATTAAACATGACGGGTTATTTTGTCATCCCTCCAAAAGTATAGATTCTTACAGTATATATATAGCTGATACATTCCAATTTTTTGTACTAAAAGGGTAACGATGCTTTCACCACTTAGCCTATTCATCTAACTGATAATGTTTTTATCTACTTGGTCGTAGATAAGTGCAAGTGTGAGTCATATTTATTACATCAAAGGTATCTTATTTATTCGGCTTCACTTTTTTTGGTGAAATAATCATTTTCCTTACTAAAATAGGGCAATTGAAAATGTGATGACAACTTAAATAACATCTAGCACAACTTATTCAAATAAAAGCGCACAAAACAAAGACAATTGTTGCAGACTCTAAGTACAGAAATCTTAGTCGAAGAAGATGAGTAACATACCGATTTCATATAGGAGGCCAGACAATGCAGAACAACCAGGGCCACCGGTGAGCCAAAGCAGAAGAGGGTCATCTTTTGGGCTCCTTTCGGACTCAATGAAGTAATAGAACAACTGTACCTCATCTGCATCTCCTACCCCAATGTAACTTAACACACAAACATATTCATAATCAGCCTATATATAAATTACCACGTGTAATTTGTATATATATATATATATATATATAATCAAAGGGAAAAAATTGTGTTTCGAGCAGAGTGATAAGAAAATAAACTAACCCAGTTTCAAGTTTGAAGGGAAGATCACCGGAAAAACCTGGTAGAGAAGTGACATTTGACTGTGCCAGAGCAATGTGGGAGAGAGTCAATATAAATAATATATATAGCAACATTTTATATAATTTGTGCAGCTCTTCAATTGGATAAGAGCTAGCTTGAATTGCTGCAGATGAGTTTGTGACAGTGGTGCTTCTATTGTGTGATTTTTTTAAAAGTGGAATAGGTACATATAAAGACTATAGTTGAAGTTGTATTGACTGAGAGTTAGATATACCCTCCAGTCCTCTAGTTACTCTATATGCCACAGTTAGAGACACACACTGAATAGTCAATCTACTTTTCCACTTTAGGGATACTATAAAGAATGTAACAAGAAGAATTTTTTTTAAAAAAAATACATTAAGAAAAATGAAATTGAATACAACAACTTACAAGGTTTAAGAGTAAGAACTGTTGAACATATTACACAGCATTAATTTTGTATAGAGAACATCAAATTTTATATACACACAATGTAGGGAGAGAACCAAATTAGGGGTTTAATTTAAATCAGATGTAATATTCAGTTTGATCCAAATGTCTATACAAATCTTTTATTGATTTATATTTTCAAATACAAGTGTCATTTCATTATTGTGTTGGGATGGTGAGCAAGTAAATTGTGATTCTTTTCATGTTCAAGGAAAGAATATATATGTCATTCATTCTCTGATGAAACTCATCTGATAAATAATAATTCCATGAAAGTGTTTGTGAAATATACAATCAAAGAAGAGCGTATCCATACATTTAAAGAATTCTGTAGAATATATCAAATTCAAACCACAGGCATCATATTATATATATATATATATATATATAGATAATGAAAAGAAAGAAGCACAGGAGTAGTAGAGGAACAGTGACATACAACATACAAATTACAGAGACATGGAAGGCATTCAATTCAACCAGGCTCTCTTCAAATCAAAACAAAATGACCATCATTTGGCTTTTATATTCTAAATCGAAGTAATATTCAATACAACCAGGCTCTCTTCAAACCGAAACGAAGCAACCATCATTGGGCCTTTATATTCAAAATCAAAGCGATATTTATCTATATAGAAAGAAATTTTTTTGATTACATCAAGAAAGATACATAAGGGATTGCGCTTAGAAAAAGCTCACTCATATGAACTCGAACTCTCTTCATGAACTTTGAGCTACAATAATCAACTAGAGGGGGAAATGAGCCAACCACCTACTAAGCATTGCAAGAGCCTGCTTGGGCCGGTACTCTGGCGCTGTGTGACCTCCTCCCTATACAGATGCAAAATAAACACAATCAACTTCATATTTTACTTGCTATAAGCATCTAATAAAGGAGTTGGGTTGGACATTTCCTTGCCTTTAAAGTCGTAAATGTCAACCAATACTTGATATTTGTCCGTATCTCTGTAAATCTACAGAAGAAAAATAGTAGCAATTATATACTATTAGTGCACGCGACTAACTTTTTTCTTTTTTTTGTAGTGATTTGCAGATGATCAGTACTATTTAGGGTGAAATTTTGAGAAGTTTAGGAACCAACCCTGCCACTTGACCTTCAACGAACCATGGTTTCCAAGCAGTATCCAACGTCAATGTCAAAGACTCTATCCATTCTAGTGTACCAATATATGGCACAACCATGTCATGATCACCACTATCGGGAGTATTTTGTTCAAAGAAGAAAACGGTTACAATTAATACTTCAAGCATAAGCATAAGAATTATATTTCCAAGTATGTATGTAAAACGAAACAAAGGTCAACTATTCATGTTCAAAGGCTCAACAAATTACCTGTAAATTAGAGCTCGAATAGGCTTACTAGTGAGGTTTCGATGGACGTCCACAACACTAGTGCTATTAAACGTGTAAGTGTAAGAGAGGCTCTTATTGCATCTCAACCACTCATATATTGTTCCCTGGTTTTCAGGGAAAAAAACATCTGATTAAATCATGTTGGTATCGTATATATGGTACTACTCTGTGTAGTTCAACATACCTCTCGAACGTTCAGAGCTTCTTGGACAGTTTTATCATTAGCCCAAATGTAAGAGTACAAGTAATTATAATACTGCAACAAACAAGAAAGTTACCAGGTAAGGTAATAGACATACACTTCTGGTTTAAAGGAAGTAAATGAATGCTTTAGAGGGAGAGAGGACTTACTCGACACCATTGGTCTGGAAGAAGAGGAAGTGTACGGAGGAGATTTGACGGATTTTCTTCAAGAAATCTTCGGTCTCTCTGTAATAAATTCGGTTTTGGTGACAACTGGGAACATGTAGGTTCCAATATTTGCATCATATTAATTTCCTGAGTGCACTGCAATTAAAGGGGTAAAAGTGTTAATAGTCTATAAAACATGAAGGTGGACGAGATTTGTATAAGAAACAAAACAACAATCCTGCTCACCTCAGTCACCAACTTAAGTAAATTTACACATGATGAATTGTCAGAATCTACATCAATGTAATTGCCCCCACAACTTGATTCAGTTGCCTGAAAAAAGAAAGCATTTACAATTTTGAATGGAGTTGCTCTAGTAGGACATGGTTTGACATCACATTCAGGCACAATTGTAAAGCAAGTTATTTGGAAAAATCATAATGAAACCAAGTGGTGGTTAGTTTCAATAGGAAGAGAAAATAGAACGAAAAAAACTAAAATGTTTTACTAAAAAATGCTAGAAATATGAAATGGAATTACCTCATAAAGTTCATCTGATATAAGTGACACTCTATGAGCATATGGAATTCTGGAATTGAAGTCGCTGTCTTCATTTGTTATTGGGTTGCCAAGGACATATCCCTGGTTCAATTCAATGAAAATTAGTCCCACGACATTTTTTTCGGACTAAAGCTACAGTGCCACCAAAAGCTTAACTCATTGATGGATTGGGAAAATAATAACATAGATAAACGAGAATTCTTAAACAGATTCTTGTACTTTGATATTCATGTGTGGGCTATTTCCAGCGTCATTACCTGCCACAAGACCACCCAAAAAGAAATGAGCGAGAGTAAGCTAACTGAATTGAATCTCAGCAAAGAGTCTAGTTATGGGTGGGAAGAACAGAGGAGGGGAAAAGCAAATATGGACTATCACTTATTGGCACATAAAACTTTTGTTCTCATTCCCATTGGCAATGAAGCAAAGATTCATATAAATGGACTTCGATTATCACAAGTACCGTCAAATATATTTTGGACAACAACCGGAACTATCATCCCAGAATAGGAATCCCCGGTGATGTATAGTGGATTGTCGATAAACTGAGGGTGATCCACAAGCCACTGCGTCAAAGCCAAAAAATAAAAAACATAGATTACATAATGAAGCATTATGCGCCCAACTCGAATATGAAAATACAGAATCAGTTTCCATTAGTTCATTAAATCCCCCCACCTTCCTTAGAAAACTATAAGCCTGTTCCGCTACTAGCGAATCACTGGTGTTGTAAGCTTCCCACGTTTTCCCATAGGAGAATCCAGTGCCAACAGGTGAATCCAAGAATATTATATTAGCAACCTAGAAATTTTAGATCAAGCATTATTTTCAGATCAAGTCAGATAAATTTTGTAACCTGTAATGCAGTGAGGTAAAAGTTCATTACCTTTGTCCAAGAGTATGGGTTCAACTCCAAGGTTGGTCTGCGCATAGTCGAATTTTCGTAGTTAAAAGTGAAAGGACCTACAAAAGAATGAAAAAAATAAAATCATTTCTAATATGGGAAATCACTATGTCAAGCCATTTACTATTATTTCTCAATCGTTCTAACTACTACAATAACGTATTAACAACTAAGAAACTTTTCGCGTTCAGCTTAGCTAAACTCCTATTTCTATTTGCACTGTAATTTGACTATAGGCCCAGCCAAAATCATTCCAAGTTCATCCGTCATTAATGATAGCAAGTCGGGGCTCAAAACCACTTTACCCAATTTTGAAGAGTAACGGACCTATGGTGAATGGACTGGGATCCTCAGTCGGAAATGGCTTTGCAATCCAAGAGGGAAAATTGCATCATCATGTGATGAATTGTACAGTCATATGAAGGTCTCACCTGGTAGTGTAATCACCCACCTAGGTGGCATACTGTATCCTCTCCAGCAAAGGAGAGGATCACTCTCTCATGTATATGACCACCAATTTTGAAATTAGAACCATAAAAATATGACGAATGCCAATCATGGATAAAATAAGATGCACATAAAATAATATTTAATCTACATATGTCTATTAACTTTTTCCCAACTTTGGTGATATATATAGTAAGTACACGCAACCAGTATTGTTAAAGGTACGCCTAGGCTCCAAACTCCTTGAGGAGCAAGATTTGTGCCTCTTGTGTGTGCAAGTGTAGTGCGCCTTTATTATGGAATATGAATGTTATACTAATAAGTTTATTTTTTCATTTCATTTCTAATTGTGTGCCACACTTCACTTAGGCAAGCGTCTTGCTTTAGTGCGCCTTGAGCCTTTAATAACACTGACGCAATCACCACCATACTCCTAGAAGATGTCCTCAAAGGATGAGAAACATTGTTACATATAATCTAATTTGTGATGTTTATTATTTTCCCTCGAGTAAGAACTTAGGATTCTTATACATTCTAAATTAGTAGAACAGGGTAATTTGAAAGTTATACTATACACGACTTAATTAAAAAAATGACACCTATCACAGCATTTTCAAATGAAAGGATTAGATTATTTTGTAGGCGCACAAAACAGAGGCGCATTCCTCTACATATATGATTCCCTTGAAGAAGATGATACTAAAAGGATAAGAAACATACCAATTTCAAAGAGGATGCCAGACAAGGCAGAACAACCAGGACCGCCGTTGAGCCAAAGCAGAAGAGGGTCATCTTTCGGGCTTCTTTCGGACTCAATGAAGTAATAGAATAACTGAATTTCATCTGCATCTCCTACACCAACGTAACTTTACACCAAAAAACAATCATAATTAGGCTATGCCCAACACAAATAAATACAATCCAGTATCGAACAAAATAGACTTACGGAGAGTGAAAAGTGAAAAACAAAAAACAAAAAAACTAACCCCGTTTCGAGTTTGAAGGGAAGATCACCAGGTAAACCAGGTAGAGAAGTGACATTGGACTGTGACAGAGCAATGTGGGAGAGAGCCAATAGTAGAAATACACGAAGCAACATTATAAAACTCGTGTAGCGACTCGAATTGGATAAGAGCTAGCTCCAAATGTTTGTGAAAGTGGTAGTGGTGGTGCCAATATGGGTTCTTAAATGAGCAAGAAATGTAAAGAGTGTTTAAGTTGCACTGACTGAAAGCTATACCCTCCAGTCCCACCAAGTATTACATTGTAGTTAGAGACATGAAGACAAAATCAATAGAGTTTTGCCAATTTAAGAATGTGTGATATGTACAATGCAAGAGGAGGGCATAACTCTTTCTCTTTGAAGCAAAAGAGTTGGTGGTACCTTCTTACATATCTTGGATTGACTGACTGCTCTACCCTCCAGTCCACCTCTATTCCTCTTATAGCTACAAAATAAAATATAGTAAGAAACCATTCGGTTCAACTTCTGTTTTTTTTTTTTTTTTTTTCTTTCAAGGCAAAGAAGTCTTTTGGTTAAAAAGAATATATGCTTAGAAAAACAACACAAATTGTATTTATTTTAGGGGAGGAAAAATAACAAAATAAAATTTCAATTGAAAGATTGTATTGCATATTTAAGGGATGACACCAAATTACCAATCCCTTCCTACATTTCTCAGCCCAACAAAACCCATCTCCCCATCTCCACAATGTTGGAGTTATTACAAAAAAGAGGAAGAAAAAGAACAAAAAAAAAAGTTCCTAGAAGTTGGCTCGTGAAGCACTAGTCTCACCTAGAATATATATGTGTGTGTGTCACTGTGTGTATGTAGTTCCAAATAGAAAAAAGGAAAATAAGCATGTATATATATATATAGTTGTAGTTAGGGTTTTAGTATTAGTTTAGGCAGAGGATTTCAGACAATATCATGAATAATTAATAAAGAACATAACAAATTTAGATTTATAAAGGGCAACCAAATTACCAAGTGGAGGCATCACAGGGGATGAAAGAAGTGAGAAATAGAATGAACATTGATGAATAAAATTTACCTACTAGGAGGGTAATAATTATTGGGTATAATATATGAGCATTGGGGAAAAGAATTTCGTGAACAAAAATCAACAAAATCAGAACAGGTTTTAACGGTTACCAGAGCCAGAGGTTTAGTCTGATCCACACACATATGATGTGTACCATACTGGTCCGAATACGCTGGCGCCGGAGAAGAGCTTGACTCCGGCGAAGAGACTGGGACGATGGCCTAGGGTTTTGTCCAAGAGTGAGAAGAGCTTCAACCTAAGACGACGCCGTATTGGTTGATTTTTCATCGTGTGAATTTTGTCCAAATCAGGGGGAGGTCAGTGTACTTTAGCCATGAATGAAAGTCACGTGAGTTGCATTTATAAATGGGTAGCGAAACATCCCACCCATTACAAGTATCAATATCAGCCTGTTTGGTAGCAGTGTTTTTCTGTCTGTTTATGTGTTTTGTGTTTATAAACTTGTTTGGTTACTATTTTTGGAATGTGTGTTAAAAAACACTTTTTCACTTAGGCATATTCTAATAAACATGAATTTGATGTTTATTGGGGTGTTTCTCACTTACACTTTATAATATATTGGGTAAATACCACTGACACCCCCTCAAAGATACCCTAATTCCACACAGACACTCTCAATATTCACTATTCCCACTCGGACCCCCTCAAAATTGATTTTTGTCTCACAAAAACCCCCTCCGTCTCCACGCCGTTAAACTGTGCCGTTAACCACCCTGTGAATTATCTATTTTGCCCTCAAAATGATATAAAATGACCTGCATATCCTTATTCTTCTTCAATTTGGGCATCTCAAAACCCTAACCCTAATTTATATATAGAGAGAGATTGGAAGTGGAAAATTGGGAGAGAGATTGAAGATGGGGATTGTATATATTGCATACCCATATATACATATATATATATGCTACTATATATACTCATATACCGTATATATATCCGTGTGTATATATATATATATATATATATACCCATATATACCCGTATACATATATGTATAGATCTGTATATATATGTGTGTGTGTATATATATATATGTATAGATCTATATATATATGTGTGTGTATATATATATATATATGTGTGCGTCTGTGTGCAGGGAGGTGGGTGGGTGTGTGTGTGTGTGTTTGTGTGTGTGTGTGAGAGAGAGAGAGAGAGAGAGTATTATTTTAAATATTTTTTTAATTTTATATTTATTTTCGAATTTAGTATTTTTTTTGAAATTTAATATATATATTTTTTGAATTTTATATTTATTTTCAAAATTTATAATTTTTTATGTTTTTTTCGAATTTTATAATTATTTTCGAAATTTAATATATATTTTTAAATTTTTATGTTTTTTGCGATTTTTATATTTATTTTAGAAATTTGATATGTTTTTTTGAAAAAAAAAATAATTTCGAAATTTATATATATTTTTAATATTATATTTATTTTCGAATTTATAATATTTTTCAAATTTTAAAATATATGTTTTAGAATTTTTTATATATTTTGAAAATTTAATACAATTTTTTTTGAATTTTAAATATTTCTTTCAAATTTTATATATTATTTTTAAACTTTATAATTTAGGTATGTTTATTGAAATTTAAATATTTTTTTGAATCTATATATTTTCCCCCTTTTTATATATATTTTTTCTAATTTTTATATATTTTCAGATTTTAATATAATTTTTCAAAATTTTATATTTTTTTTTAATTTTATATTTTTTTTGCATTTTCAGATTTTATATAATTTTTTGAATTTTAAATATTTCTTTCAAATTTTATATATTATTTTGGAATTTTATAATTTATATATTTTTTCAAATTTTATATTTATATTTTTTCTAATATATATATATTTATTTTTTCGTAAAATATATATATATATATATATATATATATATTTATATATTTTCGTAATATATATATATATATATATATTTTTTAGGCATATAGGTAATTTCATACTTTATATATTACCCTAATGTAATAAGTGAAATCTTAGGGGGTGCTACTACAATTTATCCTTTTTTTTAAATATATATCGAAGGGCAATTAGTAATTTCACAATAAAACGTTAATAAACCTAATGGCCGTCTGTTAGAGGGGGTCCGTATTGGAATACTCAATATTGAGGGGGTCCGTGTGGAATTATGGTCTCTTTGAGGGGGTGTCGATGGGAATAACCCAAATATATTTTATTATTTTATTATTTATATTATTAATTTATAAATATATTCTATTTATTTATTTATTATTATTTCATTATTTAATTCATTTTATTTATACATTATTTATTAATTTTTAATTATTTAAAAATATATTTTATTAATTTATTATTATTATACTCATTTTTTATTATTATTATGAAATATTTATTTGTTATTATATTTTCTTATTATTTATTGTTATATTTATTTATTATTTTTTATTATATTTATTTATTATTATTATTTATTTCATTTTGTTTATTATTTATTATTTTTATTATATGTTTAAATATGTTTTATGTAATTTATTATTTATTTTATTAATTTATTATTATTATTTATTATTTAGTCCATTTTTTATTATTATATTTATTTTTTATTATTGTATTCATTTATTATTATTATATTATATTTTATTTATTATTTATATTATTAAATTATTATTTATTAATTTATAAATATATTATATTTATTTATTTATTATTATTTCATTATTTAATTCATTTTATTTATAAATTATTTATTCATTTTTAATTATTTAAAAATATATTTTATTAATTTAATATTAATTTATTATTATTATACTCATTTTTTATTATTATTATGAAGTATTTATTTGTTATTATATTTACTTATTATTTATTATTATATTTATTTTTTATTTTTTATTTCATTTTATTTATTATTTATTATTTTTATTATATTTTTAAATATGTTTTATGTAATTTATTATTTATTTTATTAATTTATTATTTTGTCCATTTTTTATTATTATATTTATTTATTATTATTGTATTCATTTTTTATTATTATAATATTTTATTTTATTTATTATTTATATTATTAATTTTTAATTATTCAATTTCAACCCAAAAAACATCCCTACCAAACATACTTATGTTTTTGGATAAATAAACAAAAAACGTATTTTTTGTTTATTTCAACACAAACATAACTCTACCAAACATGCCCTAAGTGTTTAAATAACCATGTGTCTTGTGTTTTTGGGCTCTACTAATCCAAGGTACCTAGACAGAGGTCGGCCTTGACATAAGGCGGGCAAGGAGGCTGCTTGGGGCTCAAGTTGAGAGTGAGTCTCAAAATAATATTTTTTTTCTTTTAATAGTAATGAGCTCAAAAATAAATAATTAGTTATGGCCTAGCAAAAAATAAATACTCAATTCACAAACACAATTGTAAATTCAGAACTCAACCCAATAACACAAACTTAATAAAATTAGGCCAAAAACTAATTTAATTTTAGTTTTTTAAGCTTCAAAAAAAAAATTCTATCGAAGGATGCCCCAGATTTCAAAAACTTCTATTCTTGAGAGGAAGAAAAAAACACATTTGTTTTGGACCAAAACTCATATATATTTTCTTTTGATGTAAATATGACTGTGTTTTTTATAAAGCGACCAAGGATAGCTGTATTAAGGACGAGTGGGGGCATGCACCCACTGAAATTTTTTTTACCTTATATATCCCAGAAGTTAGAAATTTTATCATTTAAGGCCTCACTAAAAAAAAAATTACCTTAAATACTATAGAATTTAAATTTTTTTACAACTAAAGCCCCACTGAGTTCAACCTCTAGATCCATCCCTAACCACGACTCTATATATTTTTTTTATTTTTAATATTAAAACATTTTATGTTTTTAAATAAAAAATTTTGTTATGATTTTTTTTTTTTACGGGATCCTCATATTTACTCTCTCACCAAGATCTCAACTTCTTTTAACAACCTCAGGCCGGCCCACACTCCTCTGCACTGATCAAGAAAAAGTCAAACTTGACGGCTCAACAAATTAATTGCGCTACATAATAATCGGAATATGAATTCGTAGAACTATGTTAGATGGATGAAAATATCAAAAGCCAATGACCTTTTGGCCAATCAATTTTTTAAAGGAATCAATCAGTAAAATGAAAGGTGACCATATGGATTACACTTGTAGTGTTGTACTATGATAGGTATGAGACAAATGTGGAAACAAGGGGGACCTTAATAGATATACATATCTCTATCACTGTACACATGGTATAAATTCAGCCCTATTATAAAGTGTTAATATACATATGTAACAATTTATCTATTACTATATATTTATTTTATTTTTTTTGGATTTAGGGTGTATGAAAGTTAAGATACTCACACAATCCCACATGAGCCTTATAAGACTAGAACACTAGATTTCTCCCTATTTTGGGAGAAATAAAAATAATAATAGACCATAGACTAAAAGCATAACTTAATCTACTTCTTGGATACATCAAAAACTCCTTCCTGTTAACATCATCTTCTTCCTCAAAATCACAAGATTTGTCCTCAACAATCCTCCCATCCTTCCAACTCCAACACTGTAACTCCTTCTAAAGGTGGCAAACGGCGGGTTTGGGTTCGGTCATAAGTGGGTTGGTTATAAACGGGTCAATGACCCATTCTCAATCCGTTCAAGCGGGTCGTAAATGGGTCGGGTCAACCCGCGGGTTGACCTTGACTAAAAAAAATCAATAAAGATGCTTAATCCAAAATTAATATATATAGATGTAAAATCGCATATATATATATATATATATATCACAATAAAAATAGAATTCTATTAGAGTTGCCTACACTACACACACCTAGTTTCTAACAGTCTCATGGATTAAACATCAATTTCTACAGTGATAACCAAATATTTTCTACTTTATGATCAAAATTGACTTTTACCCAAATTCTATACATTTACATACATACATATATATATATATATATATATATATATATATATAAAAGAAAAAAGAAAAAAAAAGAAATTAATAACAATAACTTGTTGGAAATCAACAATGACTACAAACATAAGAGAAATTATGATAGAAACAACAACAAACAAACAAAAAAAAAAGGAAAAAATGAACAAAACAGAGCCAATAAAAGTTGTAATCACGATATAATAAAACAGAGCCAATAAAATTATAATCAACTTTTAATTAATCCAATTATTCATCAATTCCTTACAAAATTGGGCCTTAGGCCACAGATGATACACATTGCCGTCAATAATCCTTTGATTTTGTCTTAAAATATGAACCTTCAAAACATATTTACAGATATATATATACTTGATCTAACTTTTGATTTTGTTAATTTCTAACCTTCTAACAGTTAGATTACTTAAATACATATATATATATATATATACTTAATTGTCAAATTCTGAGCTTTGGTTACTTAAATTCTGAGACCGAAAAAGAGTCCGACACGTGAGAGAGAGGGGCTTGCTTAGGGATTTTACATGGGTACCAATGGGTAGCCTCAACCCAACCCGCTAACAATTATAATAAAATTGAGGAGTGTTAATAACCCAACCCATTAGTGACTCATATCTCAAACCACTCATCCAATAACTCAAAATTTGAGGGCAGGTTGGTGGATTTGGGTAAATTTTGTCACCTCTAACTCCTCCCAACCCTTCTAGCTCCCATATTTGCCCCGCTTCTCTCTTAGCCACATTCGACTCCATCCTCCAATCCAATTCCTTCTTTTTAGACACGACTCGCATAATCCCCCTGACATGATCATCATAATTTTTCACGTTCAAATAAACATCAAACTTATCGGGAATTCGTGACACTTGTGCCGCGTGACAGCTCAGAACACTTCCTTCACCAGTATATGATTCCCGCAAAATCAAACATAGTATTCATTAGACCTGTAAACGGGTCGAATTCGGATCGGATCTATCCTGACTCGATCTGAATCCAATAAGCTCATATCTGATCCGATATGACCCGATAACCTAATGGATTTTCACTTAATTGATCCAAATCCGATTAGGTAAAAAAAAATTACAAAAAAAAATTATTATTTTTTTATTTTTATGTTAATTTTTAAAAATATTAAACACTAAATTATGTATTTTACAATCAATGCTTATAATACATGACTATAAAAACATAAAAATGAAAAAGCGAAAAAAAAAGAAGATGAAACATAATTAAGTATACTATTTAATATTTATATATTAATAACATAATATATATGTGTATATATAAAATTAATCGGATCGGATTAGTATAAATTCAAATCCAATTTGTTAAGAAATCGGATTATCGAATTTTATTTTCAATCCATATCCGGCTAATCAGATCAAATTTGAATCAAAATCCAATCCATTGACAGGTATAATCTTCATGCAGAAGTCCCTAGCCATGCCTATAATCCTAAAGGGTGTTGTAATGCATTGCATGAACTTACTTTGCTTTCTTGCTTTGGTTGTTGTCATATTTGCATCTATATTATAAGAGATGACAAGGATTGAGAATCTATAATTACAATAAAGCTTAGAATGAATATCGAGTTAAAGGTTGAATGAAATATGACGAGGTGGTGATACATATAATATTTCCTCCATTCCAATTTAAGTGTCCATATTTACTATTTAACTCATTCCAAAATAAGAAAAGTTAATGTCATTTTATTTGATTAATTTACTCTTCAATCATTCAAATTATAAAATATCTAAACTACTAACATCACATCATTTGGTAGGATCAATAATAAAATTGATTTTTCATTCACTATCACACAAATAAAAATCATCATCTCAAAAAGTTAAATTTTCCAAAATAGACATATAATTAGAGACATAAGGAGTATATGGGTATACATGCACGGACCTATATGGTGCCTAGTGGGGGTGGTGACCCCACTAAACTTTTTTTTTTATATATATTTTCATCTTATTTGTTTTTAAATTTTGCTTATTTGCACTTCAATCCCACTGGATTCTTTGTAAAAATTTCCTAAAACCCCCATTGAATTATCATTTTTTTACTTTATTTATCCTTAAATTTTGAGTATTATAATTATGCCCTAGTGAGATGAAACTCTAGGTCTTTCCCTGTGGGTATATATAAAATATAGGGCTTGTTTGGATAGGTGGTTTTGGGTCTGGCTTTGGTTTTGGTCTTTGATTTTAAGACAAAACTATGTTTGGTTGGTGGATTTTGGACTTGGTTTTGGCCTTTTTAAAACCAACCACTAAAATCATGGTTTTAGCCTACCAATTTTGATTTTTCTCTCTCTTTCTCTCTATATATATGGCTGAAAATATGAATTATTTTGAAAAAAATAATATATAATATTTGGAAAAAAATTATTTTTTGGAAAAAAAAATTATTTTTTTCGGGAAAAAATTTATTTTCGGAAAAAATTTATTTTTCCCCATTTTATATCCTTTTTTTTTCTAAATTTTTAAATTTTTTCAGTATATAATAAAATTATTCAGAATTTTATATATTTTTTGAATTATATATATTTTTTCGAATTTAAGATATATTATTTGAATTTTATATATAATTTTCATATTTTAAAATATTTTTTTTGATTATATATATATTTTTTGGAATAAAAAAAATAAAAATGTCAAATGTTTTCGGGAATTTTAAATATTTTTTAATTATATATATTTTTTCATTTTAATATTTTTTTCCAATTTTATATATATATTTTTAATACATATTGTGATGTCCCACATCGCCCGGGTAGAGGTCTGGGGATGTGCTTATATGTGCAGTGTTGTCTCCAATTGGTATGAGGCCTTTTGGGAGGAGCCCAAGAACAAAACCGTGCGGGCTGGGCCCAGAGCGGACAATATTATACCAAGTGTTGGAGCGGGGTGTTACAATTGGTATCAGAGCCAGAGCCCGGCCGGAATTAAGTATGGGTGCATGCACAAGCCCGTGGGTAACACCAGCGAGGACGCTGGGTCCCAAGAGGGGGTGATTGTGATGTCCCACATCGCCTGGGTAGAGGTCTGGGGATATGCTTATATGTGCAGTGTTGTCTCCAATTGGTATAAGGTCTTTTGGGAGGAACCCAAGAACAAAACCGTGCGGGCTGGGCCCAGAGCGAACAATATCATACCAAGTGTTGGAGCGGGGTGTTACACATATTAATATATATATATATATATATATATATATATATAATTATACCAAGACCAAGACCAAAACCAACTCTTTACCGAACATTATATATAAGTTTTAGATTTACCTAAAACCACCTAAGACCATCAAAACTAAAATCACAAGACCAAGACCAAAATCAAGTTCCCAAACATGCCCATAGGGTGATTTGGTTTTGATCATTGGTGTTCTTTTTTTTGCCTTGAAAAGTGTTTCAAATGTTTCTTGGATGGGACGGCAATACGAGGAAGAGAACTTTTAGGAGTGGACATAATGACCTGTTTGGTAACGCTCCCGCTTCCTGCTTTTACTCCTGCTTTTATTACTGTTCACAGAGCATGGCTGTTTGGTTGGTTGCTCCCGCTTCCAAAATCTAGAAGCAGACTGGAGCAAAACCTCAATTTTGGAAGCAAGTCTCACCTTGCTTCCACTTGCTCCCATCACTATTTTTAGTGGGACCCATTATAAGTTGCTCCCAAATTCTCCCAATTGCTCTCAAATTCTTTGCAACATGTTAGGTTTGCTTCAAGGTGTATAAAATTTTAAAAAAAAATTTAATTCCGAAAATATATATAAAATTAGAAATAAATATATAAAATTCGAAAAAAATATATAATTTTTTAAAAAATATATAAAATTCGAAAAAAGTATATAAAATTTGAAATATATAGAAAATTCAAAATATATATATATAATTCAAAAAAAAATATAAAATTCAAAATATATATATTTCAAAAAATAAAAATCGAAAAAAGTATATAAATTTTGAAAAATATATAAAATTAGAAATACATATATAAAATTCCAAAAAATTATTTTAAATTTCGAAAAATATATATAAATTTTTAAAAAATATATAAAATTCGAAAAAAAATATAAAATTCGAAAAAAGTATATAAAATTTGAAATATATATATATTTTTTTAAAATTATATAAAATTCAAAAAATATATATATAATTCAAAATATATATATTTCAAAAAATAAAATTCAAAAAAAATATATAAATTTCGAAAAATATATAAAATTTGAAAATTATATATAAATTTTGAATTTTAATTTTTTTTTGAAATTTAATATATATTTTTTGAATTATATATATATATATATATATATATATTTCAAATTTTACATATTTGTTTCAAATTTTTATTTTTTTCGGAATTTAACATATTGTTTTTGAATTTTATATATTTGTTTCGAATTTTAAAATTTTTTCAAATTTTAATATATTGTTTTTTGAATTTTATATTTATTAATTATCTCTTAAAATAATTTATTTTATATTTTTAAAGGTAAAATTGTAATTTTCCAATAGGGATGGGATAAATTGCACCCAATTAGGATAGTTGAGGGATTATTTTTGCCCCTTTTGTAGTTGAGGGGGGTTTGGTGCTCATGGGGCAATAGTTGAGGAGGGTTTTATGCACTTTACCCAAAATAAAATATTATAACCAAAGGTCTTGTGCAATACAATATTATAATTTAGAATTTATCTACAAATTTTTTTATAGTTTACAAAAAATAAAAAAATTATTTACAGTATCCAAATGAGAGGCCTTGTGCAATATAATTTTTATTTTTTTTAATTGTAGAACTTATTAATTTCTTATATTCAATCTAAAATCCAAAAAAAAAAACAGAATCTCAAATCATTTGAATTCACCAAACATATTTTGCTTTCACTTTTTAGGAAATCAGCAGCTCCACCAAACATGCTTTGCATGCTTCAGCTTTCATTTTTCTCATATCAGAATCATCAGCACCAAACATGCTTCCGCTTCAGAAAAAACTTGTTTTGCTACGCTTCAGCTTTCAAACCAGTTTGAAAGCAGGAGCGGGAGCGTTTCCAAACAGGCCCTTAGCAGTGTGTGGAGTACTCTTTCAGAGAGATAGAGACAAGAACAAAATGACATATTTTTTTTGGGAATAAAATAATTTTTTCAAAAATAATTCATATTTTCGGCCATATATATATATATATAGAGAGAGAGAAAAAAGTCAAAATTGGTAGGCTAAAACCATGATTTTAGTGGTTGGTTTTAAAAAGCCCAAAACCAAGTTCAAAACCCACCAACCAAACATGATTTGATCTTGAAATCAAAGACCAAAACCAAAACCAAAACCAGGCCCAAAACCACCTATACAAACAGGCCCATAGTATGTCAAATGTGTATACAATGAACATAAAGAAAGATACAGGTTCTATATATATAGGAAATTATTTAACATTTTTAGTATAGTAAATTATAATATAGATAGCAGTATGAATATTCTTGGACAGTCTATTACCTGTTAACAAAATAAATGTGGAAGAATATTATACAAATGCATAGGATGACAACTCTTATCCCTTTCATTTACATGAATGGGACTGCAAATTATTAATTGAGTAATTGTTTTGTTCAATAATTGGAAATATGTAGAAATGATTTTTTATTTTTATTTTTAGTAACAATGCACCCTTTTCGAGACCATGGATCGCTTAATAAATGAGAGATAGATTAGTGGTATCCTTCCCATCTCGCGCGTATTTATAAATTTTGAAATCAGCTTATGCTTCTAAATGATATCAGATTCAAATTGGTTCTGAGTTGCCATCGTTACATATGCTGCACTGGTTTTACTCAGTTCTAGCCTTATTGTATTCAAGGGATGCAGAGCACATTATTTGGTTAAATAAATTTTTTATTTTATTTTTGTCTAAAGTATATCAAGACCAAGCAGTGTACAAGAATTGTACTCGGTATTTCTCCATGAAAGGGGAAAAAGAATAACACATGACCACACTGATGCATTACTTCTCTAGAGGCATGTCTCTTGAATAATAATATAAACAACATCAATAATGTTGTCGTCACTCATTTTTTCAAAATTCTTGTCTGGAAGGTGAGTGACTAGAGAACTTAGGATGCCAAGACACACCTCCCTTCTGTTGTATTTTTGAGAAACATTACAGGATCCAAGCGCGAAAACGGAAGTGATATGAAATTACAGGAAATCGTAAAATTATGAAAAAAAATGAAAGCAAAATACATTCAATAAGATAGAAGTGCATATAGCCATGTAAACTCCAAAGCCAAGGAAAAAGCCTCACACTTCATCCTGAGAGGATGGGGTAGTAATAGAAACAATATGAATATTCAACTTCGGGTTTTACGGATCCATCAAGTTTGCACAATCAATAGTAGGGAGAAATTCTAATATTTATTCTCTCTTTTATCCCATTTGAAAGGTTTGATCCCAGAAATTCTGTTTTTTCATTCTCTAATATTATGTCATAAATTAGTCTACTTATATTTAATTTTCAAAATCACTTTTAACTCTCTTTTCTTGCAGGCAAACATATTTTCTCTCCAAAGCATTGAATCTACGAGGAACAAAGGCAGCTGAATTTATGAGGTGAAAGCTTTAGGACACTGAGGTGAAGTTCTGACCATAGTTGGAAAGCCTAATTGGATAAATTTGTATAATTTAATTCTCTCTTTCTATATATACATATGTAAACCAAACAAATGCATGATTTTGATAGATATCGAAATCATATATCACATAACTAGTTGTTCTACCTGTACCAACTCAAAGCGCACACACACAAGTAATATAGACACAAGATGTTTACGTGGTTCAACCAAAATGATGGCCTACGTCCACGGGAGAGAGTTTTCACTAGCTTCGAAGAAAAATGGCAGGAAGGAGGAGATTACAACACTCAACTCTACTCAAAACCTCACAAACTCTCTGCCTACATTTGTCACTCTCTTGCTCTGTGTTTCTTCACTTGATTGATGATTTACAACACAAGAACACACCCATATTTATAGGTGTGGAGGAGAGTAGAAGACAAAACCAACTTGCACAATATGGAGTTGCAAATCTTGACATTTTGAGAGATGCATGCATGTGGGTGAGCTGGAAAATCTTCACGCATGATCCATGAGCTGCGTTTCTTGACTTTATTGAAGCATGCATGTGGCCACTTGTTGAGCTGTAGAATAGGATGAAACCTGTGTATGGAACCTTCACTAGCATCCGAAGCAAAGAACATAGAGTTCATAAAACAATATATGAAAATAAACTCCAACACTTACCTATAACTTCAGTTCTGAGGTTCTTTTATGTAATAGCTTTCAATTGCAAGCTTTTTTAACCTTTCAGCTCACTAAATACTGAACTACTGTTTTAATTTTAAGAAGTTCAAAGAAAATAAGAACTACTTTATGATCTTGCCTTAGTTTGTTGCAAAGTTCCTTGTAAATTAATCTATGGATACGTATATAAAAATGTATGTAGATATTGATAGAGGAAGGGACTAAACCATAACTTTAACACCTAAAATTAAAAATGGCAGAAGGCAAGGGATTAATTAACGTTAACAGATAACCAAAGTTTCCTACATACCAACAAAATATTTAAAATTAATAATTGATGAATTTATCTAGACATGCCTTGGCTTCAAGGCTTTTCTGAACCAATTCAATACTCTATGTATGTAAAATGAAATCAATCCAAAGTACACTATCAATCGATATATGATACAAAAACCAGCTACATTATCTGATACTTGCAGAAGGTTAGAGAAGTAAAATAACTTATTTTATTAAAAAAAAAAAGTGGGTACTAAACCAAATATATATATATCTCGTGAAGGTACTAAAGTGCTCCAATGGATTGTGTTAATAGCACTCTAGCCGTTACCACTAAAAGAGGAAGGAGGAATATATATATATATATATATATATAAAAGACCTATCTGCCTTGTGTCTCATATAATCTACTATCTGGTTGAATGCACCACATAGAGACAAACAAATATATTGAGAGGTGTGTATATAAATAAATATATGTAATTTATGCACAAAGCAGATCATTGAAATTTAAAAACTAAACAGACCACCTCGCTTTCAATACACTTTGGGTTTAAATAAAAACTATAAAACAGCATATACAAAATTAAATTATCATCCGAAACATCTAAACAACTGAATCTTTGGGAGTATATTACAACAAGAAAAAACACAGCTATATATACATACATGTGTGCGTATATGTATATACTTACCAATAGTCCTGCCTGCTACAAAAGCCCTTAATTTTATGACCAACTTTTCAGATTCAATACCAGAATCAGCTAATTTTAGGATTCAATAATTAAGAGTCCACTAGAACTCTCGATTTTCTGATTTTATTAAAATGAATAATGAATTCTAAACTATTACAATAGTAGCATCTATAAATAGGCCTAAGTAAACCTTAAAAATAGAAAATATCAAACCAAATAGGAATAGGAAAAAAATTGTAAGTTGTAGCGCGAAAAGATCTTCCCGTAGTCACAAGGAAAGGAATGAGATTTTTCTTATTTTTGGAAAGCAATGCAATAAGGTTTACTAAATTATTTGGAGTTTAGATTTGGAATCCCAATTGGAATTGGATTGGTAAAATTAGAATTTTATTTATGTGCTTGAAATAAACAGTAATTTAAATGAAATAGAATTTCATACTTGTCTACCGGTGCCGGAAAAGACTTTGAAGCCGGCGCCGGAAAAGACCTTGAATCTGGTGAAGAGACTGGGATGTTACAGTTTGTGCCATCGTGATAATACCTGGAACTAACACGACGTCGTATTGCTATCTTTTTTCTATTGTGTGAAAATTGTTCAAATTTGGGGGAGGTCGGTGTAATTTACCCATGAATTAAAGTCACATTGAATTTTCTAATTACTGTAATAAAGGTTTCTAAAGTTGTCTCTCATTGGAAGATCATGTGAATAGATATTTTGCTACACATCACGCACAAAAACAAAAGATAAAAAAAAAAACCCTCTAATAGACAAATAATTAATTTTAAAAAAATTTATCGTCAACCTCTTTCGGATATGAATCAGATAAAGAAAAGAACTTGCATCAGTATTTCAATTTCAATTCAAACAATGAATTTGGGTTTAATTCCCATTTCAAGTTTTAATAAATATTTACTATCCGAAAAGAGAAAAAAAAAGAAACTTTGTCTAAAGAAATGCGTTGAGAACACATCTGAAAAAATTCGGACTCGGGGATAACGACTCAAATGAATTATTTGCTCCGGTACAAATCGCACAAATTTGAAAAATGAAATGCGTTGACTTTTTGGCCAACCGATTTTATAGACGAAGCAATATTGAGCTAATAGAATGAAATGTCACTCTATATATTACATACACTTCTACTTTATTGGTATGAAAGAAAAAGAAGTGGAAACGATTAAGAGGGGGAAATACACGCATCTCTCTCCCTCTACAAATTTTTTTCCCTCTTTTTTATAGCCAACAATAAGGTATAAATTCAGCCAGCCCTATGATGAAGTACTGTTAATATATATAGAGATATATATAATAATCTCTCTAGTAATGTACTACAATATTCCTCTTTGTAACAACATAACTTGATCTGCTTCTTGGAATAAACAAATATTCCTTCCTCTTAACATGATCATCTTCTTTCTCAAAATCACAAGATTTGTCCTCATCAATCCTCCCAATCCTTCCAACTCCAACACTATAACTCCTCCCAACCCCACTCACTCCCATATCAACCGCTTCTCTCTTAGGGACATTATACGACGCCATCCTCCAATTCAATTCCTTCTTCTTAGACACGACTAGTATAAGCCCCTTAATATGATCATCGTAATTTTTAGCGTTCGATAAGTAAACATCAAACTTATCGGGAATGCGTGACACTTGCGTCGCATGACAGCTTACAACACCTCCTTCACCAATCCTCCCCGCACAATCAAATATAGTCTTCATGTAGAAGTCCCTAACCGTGCCTATAACCCTAAAGGGTGTTGTAATGTATTGCATCAACTTGCTTTGCTTGCTTGCCTTGGTTATTGTCATGTTTGCCTCTATATTATAAGAGATGGCAAGATTTGAGTGCTTAGAAAATGTAGTGTTAAAGCTTGAAAGATATATGAAGAGAAGGTGATCATATATATATATATATATGTGTGTGTTTTGCCTTGAAAAGTGCTTCAATGGTTTCTTGGATGGGACGGCAATATGAGGAAGAGAACGTATAAGAGTGGACACAAATAGCAGCGTGTGGACTCTTACAGAGACATTAGGGACAAGGACAAAATGACATACTACCTCTATCTTATATTAGTTGTTCACTATTGCAACTTTACTTGTTCCAAAATATTTGTCAAGTTCGAATTCCAATGCAATTTAACCTCTCACTTTTCCCAACTACCCTTCTTCCACTAATTTTAAACAAATACCGGACCCCACCATAATACTATATCCTTAAGGGCAAAATTGAAAATTGCACAACCTAAATCAATAAAATATTAAAAAGTTCAAATTGAACAATTATTGCGGGATGGAGGGAGTATATTATGTCAACTGTATGTATACAATGAAAATAAAATTGTACGAAAAGATAAGTGTTATATATATAGGAATTTAATATTTGTTATAGTAAATTATAATGAGGTAGCGGTTGAATATTCTTAGACAATCTATTACCTGTTATAAAAACGAATGTGGAAATTACCCGGAATAAAAAACAAATGTGGAAGAACATACAAATGGTATGCAAGAAGGGAATAAAATATGGTTAGCGATTGTCTATTTTTGCATACCAAACCCACCCAATGTTAATGTTAGATGAATGGGACTCGAAATTATATAACAGTAATTTCTTTTGTCCGATTACCGAAGATATGAATGAGTGATTTATTTATTTTTAATAAAAATGCATGCCGTTTTTTTTAGACAGTCGCTTAACAGTAAAAATGCATGGTTCATAGTTGCCTTTGTATTATATGTTTCACTGGTTTTACTCAGTTCTAGTCCTCTTGGCTCAAGATAGGATTGCATTCAAGGCAAGCACATTATTGGTTTTTTTTTTTTTGTCTAAAGTACATCAAGAGAAAGAAGTGTATGATTCTTGTACTCGGTCCAATCAAGAACGTTCGTACAAAGTCATTTGAAAGCTTTATTATAAATTCTTTTTTTTTTTTACCTTTTTCCTCACTACATACAAGATATTAAAATGCTTTTGCTATGAATATTCTATGATAGTGTTAGCTAGGCTCTATGCATAAAATTATTGATAGAGGAGTCACTACAAGAAATCTTGCATTTTTGCACAAATTTTTTTGTCACAAAAATAAATTTGTAGTTAAAAGTAATTTTTTTGTACAAAATTATATTTTGTGGCAAACAATATATTAACAGGCATAAACACAAAATTTTGTGGCAAAAGGTAACCTAAATTGGCACAAAAATTAAATTTGTAGTAAAAGACAAGTTAAATTGCCACAAATACCAAAATTTTGTAGCAAAAGGTACACTAAATTGGCACAAACTCTAAATTCGTGGCAAAAGGTTAACTAGTTAAACATTTTGATTCTCTCCATCTCATAATAATAGTTCATTTTAACAAATTTAATATTTTAAAAAAAATTATAGTAATATTTTATTGTATTTGCAATACATTAATTTTTATCTTTACCATTTTTATTTATTTATTTTGTCTTTATTTTTTTTTTGGTGGCATCATATTACAATCTAAAAAAGGTGATTTGGGGAAGTCGAAAAATTACATTGCAATTGTATTAGAATCTAAACAACTAATTCGACACTAAACAATTAATCTAAAACAGTAAAAAATAAAAAATAAGTATTAAAATGTTATGGTCATATGAGATTTTTTTTGAAGTTCACAAGGGACTGTTGGGGAGAGTTGACTCGGAAAGTTTGACATAGGTCCTGTTTGGATTGACTTTTCAAACGCTGTTTTTGGCTTTCTGGAGGTAAAAGCTGTTTTGAACGGTGTTTGACAAAAAATTTAGAAGAGCTTCTAGGCCTTGAAAGAGCATTTTAAAGAAGTTGGGGGGTACCAGCTTCTCAAAACAGCTTTTGTTTCTTTTTTTCTTCTGCGGGAAGCCAGAAGCAGAAGTTATGCCAAACATGACCGTAGTTCACCGTGGAAAACACTGATTGAAGGGGAAAAAATCATCTACGGGTACCTCTCACTGGAATGGTGCAGTGAGGGCCCACGAGGTATAAATTTTTTTTTAAAAAAACAAACTTAACTCAGGGTCAATTTAGGTACTTCAGGCTAGGGGTGTGCAAAAATCCGCGAAATCCGTATGTTCAATCCGTCCAATCCGATCCAGATATATTGGATCAATTTTTTTATGGATTGGATATGGATTAAAAAACACTCAATCCGGTATTTTACGGATCGGTCCTGGATTACATTTTCAATAATTCAGTTAATCCGGTCCAATTCGGTATTGTTCATATATATTTTAATATATTATTTTAAATTGAACTATAATATCTGAAATCAATAATATATTATTCCAAAATAAATCATAATATCTTATTTTATACAAATAATTATCTATATCTATCCATACTATTATAAAAATGTAAGTCATTTCTAATATTTTCATACATTAAAACATTCATCACTATTGCAATTTTCAGAAAAATATAATGGAAGACTTTCTATTAGTTATTTACTATTATAAAAGAGTAAGGCCTCTAAAATATTTTTATACAATTATTCCATTTGAAAAACTACAATTAAATTTTAATTTAATAAGACTTTAATAACTAAATTCAAAAAAATATCATTAAAGTACATTAATACATTTTATTATTTCAATGCAAGTATTTTCTTTAAAATAAAGTATACGCAACAATTAGAAAAGAAAACGAATGAATCCCAAATTTAAATTTTTTATAATTTCATAATTAAATAAATATAACATATGATATTTTATAATTATTACTAAAAAACTATTGTGTTGTGAAATATCTTTCATGCAATGTTGCAATATAAGTCACAACTTTAAGTTATTTATATTTCTTATATCAATATAAGTCAAGTTTGTTGTGTGTACAAGTGTCTTAAAGTAAATAGATGAACAAATTAAACTAGAATGAATAATAAATTTCATTAATACAATAAAAAATGATAATTTATTAATAACATCTCTAAAAGTCAATCAAGGTTGGGAGTGAAGATGTAGTAAACCCTAAACCCTAAACTCTCAAATGAAAGATAAGTTAAAAGTTTTCACTATTTTATTTTTAAAATAATTTTAAAGTTTAAATAACAACACTTATTACTTTAATTTTAAATTTTGAGATAATTGATTTAAATTAGTATATATAATTTTTTGTATTTTTTTAAAAATATTAGAGTAATTTGATTGAAAGGGTAATTAGTTATTTTATAAAAAATTTAAAAATATTAGGATAATTTATAACAACTATCAGATTCTCCATCCAAGGAGAAACTTCAATAGGTTAAGGCTTAAGACAATAGACATCCACTTCTCTCACGCCTCTTTCTCTCTCACGACTTGCGTAGACACCTATTCCTCTCTCACCGATTCTCATCGCCATCTCTCTTTCACCGATTTTCACCAGTTCTGGCTTCTTCTCTTACCTTCAACAACGGCTTTGTCATCTTCTTTTACATCGGTAATATTTCTTATATTTTAATTTTAAAGTTTAATTTTTGTAATTCTTTTACAAACTAAGACTAAATTTAGAAACATTATCTTGATGTTCTTGATCAAATTGGTTTAATGGAACTTTAGTAGTTCTATAAATGATTCACTTGAATCAAATTGATTTTAGCGATCATAATGTGAATACTCATGCGATGAATTGAAAGCGACTTATGACCCATAGAAATAATTAATTAGAAAATAATTTGAGTAGTCAAAATCAATTTCGTTTTAGATGCATTAGTTCTCTCCGGTTTTGAATTTTAGTATGTGCATAATGGAATTCATTAGATTATGATGGCAGATGCACTAACAGCTCTTTAATCATTGAGGAACAGATGAACAGATGGACAACAAAAAACAAAAAAATAAATTTGATGGCTATGTTAATTTTTTTGTTTATTTTCTTCAATTTTTCTTGGTAACCAAGCGGTGCCCAGTAGAATTAGTTTTCTGTAACTATGAAAGTTTTTGACATATGGTGAAAGTTTTATTCTTGTCTTGCTATATTTATTTTTTAATCTTTGAATCCGTGAATCCGATCCGAACCAATCCGGTTCATCACGGTCCGGTTTGGATTGGATCCGTTGGGCAAATGGATTGGATTGGATTCATAAATGATGAATCCGATATTAGTGGATTGGATTCAAAATACCCTCAATCCGGTTCAATCCGATCCGTGAACAACCCTAGTTCAGGCCACAATTGATGCAGGAGGATCCGAGTCAGACGATGTCGAGCTGTCAGATTACTCATTGATGGGGCTGGATTACCTGGAGCGGGAGGATCAGCGCAAGGATGACAAGAAATCGTGATCTAGCCTAATTGGGGTGGTTTCCGTGCACGTGTCGGTTTTTTGGCCATAACTGTAGCTACAAGTGTCCGATTCGCAGTTGTGACCCCAATTCGGAAAGCTAATTTTGGCGTGCACGTCGTGGCCACCAAGCACCGCTGGGTGCACCTCATTTCGAGCCCTAAATCTGCTATTTTCCTTTTCAAATCTTTATTTTTAGTTAATTTTTGTTATTTATGTTAATTTTTTATTTATCGATTAGGAAATGATTCTAAACCCGATTTGGGCCAGATTTTTGGCAATCTTTTGATTTCTTTCCGTATTTCGTTTTGGTAAGACTTTTAGGGTTTCGCTAATTTTGGAAAAAATCCTATTAATGGTCGATTTTTCAGCTATTTTAACACGGCTTGTGGGTTGTTTTTTGTCATTCTTGATTACAAACAATTTTATTGAATTCCAGAGTGTTCTTTGAATTTTGGGTCGAATTCTCCTGTTTTTTCTTGCAAATTACTTATTGCACTAGCCTGCAGAATAATCTCTATTATGTTCGGCGTCAACAATAAATAAGTATCTTGAAATCAAAGACACTAATACTGAAAACATTCAAAAAGTAATTTAAAAAAAATATCAATTTTCAAAAATAATTACAAAGAAAGGAAAAACACAATTTGGTCTATAATTCCCTAAACCCACTTGCAATCATTTCCCTTAATATCCTTATCTTGTACTACGTATTTCACTAAAAAAAATCTAATAAATTAACTTTTCTAAATGGACGGAATTACCCTTTCATCTCAAGCAACCCTTCATCTCACAATCATCATCTTCATCAAGTATAACATTAGATAAAAAAAATATTTAAGAATGTTACTGTAAAACTTTTATTTCATAAGGTAAAACTGTTAATGCAGTCTTTAAAATTTTTTGACGCAATAGGTAAAATATTTTGTTCTAGCTAAAAGATACAAAGTATGAGCACTTCTCAATTTACCGAAAATACATACTTCCAGAATTTCTAATAAACTTTTTGTTTCATTGAGTACAACTTCTATTTCTTATTGTAAAACTTATATTTCATTAGGTAAAACTTTTGACGCAAGATATGAAATTTTTTATCGCAAGATGTAAAATATTTTGTTTCACCTAAAATTTATCAAGAGTAAGCACTTCTCGATTTCCAGAAAATACACGTTTTCAGAAAGTCACGTAAAACTTTTGTTTCATTGAGTATAAATTATATTTCACTGCGTAAAACTTTTAACTCAATATATGTAACTTTGTTGCTTTTAGTGTTATATAATCTATTTCTCCTAAAATTTATCGATAATGAGCACTCATCAAATTTCAAAGAATCCATAGATATCATAAAAAGTGTCTTGAATAACATTTAACTACACCCATCTCTCAACAAAATAATATAAATTACATATCAAATTATCACCAAATCATCATTAAGGTGAGTCGATGATATACAGACACACACATATATATATATATGTACATCTACGTATATATATTCATGTATATATCATCGACTCACCTGAATGATTTTCATCGCCAACTCTGAAAAATGTTTCAATCTCTTTCTCACTCCCATGGATCAATACGGAATACCGGCGTCTGCCCTAATTTCAGCGGTTAACGAGCAGTTATTAGGCATGAAGGTGTGAACTAATTAGAACGGCTAAAAAAAGAAAATCCTAAGGGGAAAAAAAAAATGTGATTAATGTTACTAAGAAGATTTACTTATTGGAGATATAATTATCCTTATAAAAATTGAATAAGTGAAGGTTAAATAAGTAAAATAATTATAAATTAGTTGAGGGTATTTTAGTCATGCAATTATTTAAACTTGTCAAAATTTTAATTATTTTATTAAAAGTTGTCCTTTTGTAATTATTTTTGAAAAGTGACCTTTTACTTAAATTTCTTTTTGAATATTGTCATTTTTTAATTTTTTAATATAGACTCCAAAAGTTGTCATTTTTAAAATTTTTTGAATATTTTTTTATTAAAAAATAACGGTACTAAACCATATATATATATATATAACCTATCTATTTTGTGTCTCATATAATCTACTAACTATCTGGTTGAATGCACAACATGGACACAAACAAATATATTAAGAGGTACGTATATTTATATAAATTATGTAAAAGCATGTGCTCTGCACATATTGAAAAATTTATGGTGATCAATTAAGTATATAAAAAGAAAAAATATATTTAAATTAAATTTAAATGAAAATAAATAAATAAATCATTCATTACAAAGAGAGAGATGTGAACTTGTTTATTGAATCGAGGAAAGGAAGTGAGAGTAAGAATGGAGAATGGGCATGAAGAACATATAGAGAGTGAAATGGTGCGATAGAAATAATGAAAGGTGCATTTAATAGTATGAAAAAACATCTCTTTTCATTCACCACTTTTAGTGAGAAAATGATATTTTTAAGAAGATTGAAGAGACTAAAAATATTTGAAAATAATACAAGGGTTCGTACATTTATAAATAGCATACATATATGCAGAAAGCAGAGACCATATACTCGTTGGGACATATCAACATAGAGGTACAAGCAGAGACCACCTTTAGCGTGTGTGCAAACAATTCAGATCATTGAAATTAGAAAGTTTAAAAACTAAATGCCCACATGTACAAGAACAATAAGACTTGCGAACCAAATAGCAGGCCCTCTCTATCAATATATCTATGTACACACATGTATATGTATATACTTACCAAGTGTCCTGCTCTGTTAAAATTCCTTGGTTAATTTTCAGATGACAAATAAGAATGGCACCGTACCTGAGTCACGTCTAGATTTTCAAATTTTATTGAAGTGAAAGAATGAATCATAAACTATTACAATAGTAGCACTTATAAAAAGACCTATGCAAACCTTAAAAAAATAAAATTACATACCAAATAGGAATAAGAAAAGAATAAATAGAAATTTTCTAATAGAGAATCCCAAATCAAATGTAATAGAAAAAGTAAATAAAAACTCCTAAAACAAATAGGATTAAGAAAAGTAGCTGATATTAGGAAAATAAAGTAGTAAAATATAAACTAAGGATCCCCTTTAGGTAATGTATCATTGAATCAAGATTAGGATTGTTAAGTTCTAGCGCCAAAAGATTTTCCGTAGAGGTTCGACTGCCTACAAAATAAATGAGATTTTTTCTTTTTCTTGGAAAGCAATGCAATAAGGTTTACTAAATTATTTGGAATTTAGATTTGGAATTGGATCAGTAAAAATAGAATTTTATAATATAGGAGCGTTGGAAAAAGAAATTCGTGAACAAAAATCAACAAAATAAGAACAGGTTTTAACGGTTACCATAAAGGTCCGATGACCCAGGCGCCGGACGAGAAGACCATTACTCCGGCGAAGAGACGGGACATTAGGGTTTGTGCCATGGTGAGAAGAGCTTGAGCCTAAGACGCCGTATTTCTATGTTGTTTCTGTTATGTGAAAATTGTTCAAATCTAGGGGAGGTCAGTATAATTTAGCCATGAATTAAAGTCACGTGAGTTGCATTTTCTAATGGGCTATTAACAAACAACCCCTATGGTTTTAAATTCTTGAGAAACACCCCATGAGGTATCAAATAACTCTCTGCGCTTTTTTCATCATACACACAACCCCCACTCCATTAGTATTATGTTAACAAACACCATCTACCGTTAAAAATAAATATTTTATGCCCAAAATACCCCTAAAATAAATTGGTAACTAAATTAAGATTTTTTAGTGAATTACAAATTATTATTATTTTAACTAAATTAAGATTTTTGAGTAAATTACAAATTATTTTTTTAGTTTTTGTTTAAGTTTACTTATTTATTTAAATTCAAATCTGAAAAAATATATTACTCCCCCGTCTCAAATTATAACTCCCATTTGGGGAATTCAATTTTTTAAGAGGATGACTTTTTATTGTATTATTAGTGAATAAAATACCAATTTTTCCCGTGGTCCACTATAGTGATATGATCGTTTATAAAATATATGTTTTATAACTTTAATGCTTGAAGGTTAAACTAGTAAATTGACCAAATAAAATGTTTTAACTTTTCAAAATTGACACTTATTTTGGGATGGAGGGAGTACAAATTATAAAAAAACATTATTTTTTTTTTTTTTTCAGAGAATAGATGCATAGAAATTTTAAAAAGGTTTTGCTCTTATAATTTATACTTTCTCCGTCCCAAAATAAGTGTTCACTTTGAAAAGTCAATCACTTAATTTGGTCAATTTACCAGTTTAACCTTCAAGCATTAAAGTTATAAAATATATATTTTATAAACGATTATATCATTATAGTGAGACCATGAGTAAAGTTGAAATTTTATTCACTAACACTACAATAAAAGTCATTATCTTAAAAAGTTGAATTCCCCAAAAATGACTTATAATTTGAGACGGATGGAGTAATATATTTTTTCAAATTTGAATTTAAATAAATAAGTAAACTTAAACAAAAATAATAATTTGTAATTTACTCAAAAATCTTAATTTAGTTAAAAAATAATAATTTGTAATTTACTAAAAAAATTAAGTTGGTTACCAATTTATTTTAGGAGTATTTTGGACATAAAATATCAATTTAGGGGTATTTTGAGCATAAAATATCAATTCCTAACGGCAGAGAGTGTTTGTTAACGGAATACTAACGGAATGAGAGCAATGTGTAAGATAAAAAAAAGTGCTGGGGATTATTTGACACATCTAGAGGATGTTGGTCAAGAATTTGAAATCACATGAGCTGTTTGTTAATAGCCCTTTTCTAATTAGTGTAAGGGTTGTAAAGTGAATAGATATTTTGGTACTCACAATTCCCAATTCACGTGCGCAGTTGGTATAGAGGGATTAATAGTTAATTTGAAAAGAATTTATTGTCAACCTTTTTCATATGTGTAGACATAAATTTTGTGGGTTCAAGCCCAAAATAAATAAGGCCAACACAAAATATTGGGTGTTGGGCTGTAAATTAAATTAATTAGTCCAGTTTTTATTGGGTTAATTTAAATTATTTGACTAAGTTCAATCTCAATTAATTAAATAAAAGAAATAATTATTGAATTATAATATTATTATAATTTTATAATTATCAAAAGGAATACGTGTCATCATTTTATTGGTTCAGATTGTCTATAAATATAGACAGAAAATGAAGGGGGGGAAAGTTCATGTGAAAATCACACAAGCTCTCCCAAAGAAAAATATGAAAGTTTTACAAACATTTTTATATCCTTACAAGAAATCAAGAAAACAAAAGAACAACAAGTACATTGGAATCGTGCCGTTCTTTTCCCGTGCTTCAACAAATTCAAAGAATCACACAAATCCAAACCTTAAAGACGAAGAAGAACAACAAACACATCTAAATTCGTGTCGTTCTTCCTCAACAAATTCTAGAAATCAAATACAACGGTTCGAGAGCAAGCTTCATCAACACTCGAACAAAAATTAAAGCCAAATACGATTCAAAATTAAGCCCCCACGACCCTTGAATCCCTTCAACAAACTCGATTCAAGATCAAACTTTGACGGCCCTTGAATCCAACTGCCAAAGGAGATCGAATCAGAGGATAATATTATTTCTATTGTAAAAGAATAAAACAGAGGATTGTACAACCATTGATTTAAAATTAATAAAATTTTAATTTGTCGCAATTTTCGTTCCTTTATTTTCGAACTCGAATTTTATTGTCTACAAATTTTTGCACGCCTAGTCGAACACATCTGCCTCTCATCTCTTTCTCCTACGTAAAATTCGCAAAGCTCTTCCTTGTCAGAATCTATGGCGTCCCCGAAGGTTCAGACTAGCAAGAAAGATGACAGTGTAAAGACTTTCGTTAAGGCTGTCACGACAAGTCGCACAAAACAAAAAAAATTGTCGACGAAATCGTCTGCAAGTCCTTCACGGACAACAAGACCGTTTGCAAATCCTTTAAAGACGACGTCATCTGCAAATCTTGCACAGACGATGCGACCATCTTCAAGTCCTTCGCAGAGAACGAGACCATTTGCAAATCCTTTAAAGACGACACCGTCTGCAAATCATGCACAGATGACACAACCGATTGCAAATCCTTCGCAGACAACAAGACATTTTTCAAATCCTTTAAAGACAACATCGTCTGCAAATCCTTCACAGATGAAAAGATGGTATACAAATCCTTCAAAGAGGATGTGACCATCTGCAAATCCTGTACAGATAACGCAATTGTCTACAAATCCTTTGCAGATGACGCGAGTGTCTGCGAATCCTGCACAAACGACGGCACCATCTGAAAATCCTTTACAGACGAGATTGCAATATGTTTGTTCAAAAGTCTGTCAACAAGGGATCACATCTGAACAAGTGGGTATCCAGACTACTCATCCTTCATCACGTTCGTCATTATTTTTCCAACAACTACAAGGCAAGAAAAACGGAAAAAACAATGACAAAATATTAAATAATGTTGTCAAAGAGTCCATCATAGTTACTATTACACCAGTGAGGATTTTTGCGAAAGATAAAGAAAAATCAAACAAAATCATCAAAATATGGTGAAGGTCAAGTCCTCCAAACTTGTCCAAGTGAAAACATTTTCCTCTCTAGGGGCAAGAAAGAATGTTCTTCCTACTTTAAATGATCATTTTTGCTCAGGAAAATCATTGTCAAACTGTATCTTTGGTGATCATTCCAGAGCCTTCTCAAAAATTGGTTGTATCAAAAGTTCAAACTCAAGATTGATTCGTCGGAGAATCAAAAGCATTTCTGACTTAGTCGTTATGCCGGTCATGATGACTAGTACAACTTCAAGTGAAGAACAATTAATGAATATGACTCGTACAAATGAAAGATTACAAAAGACTATCGACGAATAAGATTTAAAAATTGCCTCGCTGAGAGAGAAGCTAAAATTGCAAGGCATTGCCGAGATAAGTAAATTTCAAGTTCTTTTGCTTGACTCAACACCAAATGTTACTCCAGTTGATGACCAAAGCCATACATTCGTCGCTACTCAAATGGTTAGTCAAGCAAATCGAGATGTCTATGTCGCCTCGCTCTCTATTAAACAACTTCAAGACATGATAATTACAAGCATAAGATAACAAGTTGGTGGCGTCCTTGAAAGTACTTCCACGTACTCAAAGCCTTATACCAGAAAAATCAACGACTTTAAAATGCCTGCAGGGTATCAACCACCAAAGTTTCAACAGTTTGACGGAAGAGGTAATTCAAAACAACATGTCGCCCATTTTTTCAAAACTGGCAATAATGCTGGCACATACGGAGACCTCTTAGTCAAGCAATTTGTGCGCTCCCTAAAAGGAAATGCATTTGATTAGTACACGGACCTCAAAACAAGAAGTATTGACGGTTGACAAATGATAGAACAATAATTTCTCAATCGTTTCTATAGTACTCGCAGAATAGTAAGCATGGTAGAACTCACAAACACTTGGCAAAGGAATGACGAACGTGTGGTTAACTACATTGACTGCTGGAAAGCTCTAAGTCTTAATTGTAAAGACCAAATTTCTGAGATCTCTGCAGTTGAAATGTGCATGAAATGCATGAATTGGGAGCTTCTCTACATCTTACAAAGAATCAAGCCAAGTACATTTGAAGAACTTGTTACTCGAGCACATGATATGGAGCTTAGCATAACAAGTCGTGGTGCTAGAAAATACATTCCTAATGAGCTTGACAATTCCTTTAAAGACAGAAAAATTGAGTTTGGCGACGAAAAAGTTAAGTCTAATGACGAAGAACTTGCGTTTGATGACGAAGAAACTAAGTCCGATGACAGAGAATATGAGTCTGAGAGAGATGAAGAAATTGAGTCTGACGACGAAGAAATAAAGTCTGATGACGAAGAAAGTGAGTCCGATGTCGACGAAAAAATTAAGTCTGGCGATAAAGAAATTGAGCATGACGACAAATAAAATATATTGTCAAGTTCAGACGATGAAAAGACTACATCATACATGACAAACATTGTCGTTAAAGATTTGAATGGCGAAAACAAGCTTGTCGTTTCGTCAACTTCATATGAAAATGTTACATCACAGGGGGCATCAAGTCAAAGAATCTCGATAAAAGATGGGACTTGCCAAAAATCATCAACTCTCAAACACAAGAAATTTGAGAAAGTCCTCTCTACTCGTCACAAGTTCAGGTTGTATTCTCTCTGCCGCAAGGCAAAAAAATAGTCAAGGCTTACAATATGCTCCTGATCGCACGAGCATCAACTGCACTATGATCCTAGCCGCATTATCTAAAACTGTGAATGCAAAACAATAAAATAAAAAAAATAAAAAATGAACTACGTGATGACTTGATTCCTCGTTTCGAGGATATGTAGGCAACTCGGAATCTTGTTCTAAGTTCAGCCGACAAAAAAAAATAAAAAAAAATTGGATTTGCGCAAGGACATACGCACTCATGCAACGATATCTTCGGCCCGCGCTATCTCTGTGAAGGACGCAATGTCTATTAACAAAGATTATGACAAAACACTAACAGTTGCGGCCCCAAAAGTAGATCAAGGTTGACAAACAAAAGGAATTCAAACAGACTGATCACGAAAGAAGTTCAGACAAACCGACAAGAAAATGTTGAGATTGAATGACAAAAGAAGTTCAGACTGATCGACAAAATGAGATCAAATTTGACAGGAAATATATATATATATATATATATATATATTCAGACGGACGGTCAAAAGAAGTTCACATTAACTAACGAAAGGATGTTTAGATTGATTGACAAAAGAAGATCAGAGCTGACTCGCAAAGGATTACTCCAAGTTCCGCCCAAACAGATAAATCCATGTGCAAGACTTAGAGTGGAGGCAATCTATAGACACAGAAATTTTGTGGGTTCAAACCCAAAATAAATAAGGCCCAACACAAAATATTGGGCGTTGAGCCGCAAATTAAATTAATTAGCCCAATCCTTATTGGGTTAATTTAAATTATTTCACTAAGTCCAAACCCACTTAGTTAAATAAAAGAGATAATTATTGAATTATAATATTATTATAATTTGATAATTATCAAAAGGAACACGTGTCATCATTTTATTGGTTCAAATTGTCTATAAATATAGATAGAAAATGAAGGGGGGAGAAAGTTCATGTGAAAATCACACAAGCTCTCCCAAAAAAAAATACGAAAGTTCTACAAACACTTTTATCTCCCTACAAGAAATCAAGAAAACAAAAAACGACAAGTACATCAGAATCGTACCGTTCTTTTCATGTGATTCAACAAATTCAAAGAATCACACAAATCCAAACCTTGAAGACGAAGAACAACAACAAGCACATCTAAATTCATGTCGTTCTTCCTCAACAAATTCAAGAAATCAAATACAACGGTTCGAGAGCAAGCTTCATCAGCACTCGACAAAAAATCAAAGCCAAATCCGATTCAAGATTAAGCCCCCGCGGCTCTTGAATCCCTTCAACAACTCGATTCAAGATCAAGCTTCGACAACCCTTGAATCCAACAGACAAAGAAGATCGAATCAGAAGATAATATTCTTTCTATTGTAAAAGAATAAAACAGAGAATTGTACTACCATTGATTTAAAATTAATAAAATTCTGATTTGTCGCAATTTCCGTTCCTTTATTTTCAGACTCAAATTTTGTTGTCTGCAATATGAATCGATCAGAATCAGAAGGAAAAACTTGCTTCAGTATTTCAATTTTAATTCAAAACACGGGTTTGATTCACATTTCATGTTTTGATAAATAATTACCATCTGGAAAGAAAAAAAACGGAATCGATCATAAGTATTTAAAAAATGAAAAGTCAATGACTTTTTGGCCAACCGATTTTCTAGAGGAAATAGAAAGAAATGTCACAGTATATATTACACCTACTAATATAGGTATGAAATTAAAAAAATAAATGGAAATAATTACGAGGGGAAAATACATGCATCACTGTTGTCCCTCTATAGTTTTTATTTTTATTTTTTAACCATCAATAAATACAGTTTATACAAAAACCATTCAAAGTGATAAGATAAGGTATAAATTCAGTGAGCCCTATGATGGAGTACTGTTAATATTGACACATAAGAATCTCTCTACTAATATACAACATTCCGCTTTGTAACAGCATAACTTGATCTGCTTATTGGATAAAACAAATATTATTCCTTCATCTTAACATGATCATCTTCTTCCTCAAAATCACAAGATTTGTCCTCATCAATCCTTCCAACTCCAACACTGTAACTCCTCCCAACCCCACTAGCTCCCATATCGGCCGTGTTTTTCTGAGGGCCATTCGACTCCATCCTCCAATCCAACTCCTTTTTTTTTAGACACGACGCGTATAAATCCCCTAACATGATCATCGTAATTCTTTTCATTCGATATGTAAACATCAAACTTATCAGGAATTTATGACACTTGCCTCGCATGACAGCTCACAACACTTCCTTCACCAATCCTCCCCGCACAATCAAACATGGTCTTGTTAGGGCTTTTACACCCGCCCAAGAACACTGTTAGAAGCCGTGTGTACTTGCAAATCAGAAAACGCACACAAACACACACCAAACAACGAACATAAAAATTTATAGTGGTTCGGCCAAAATAAGCCAACGTCCGCTAAGAGCACCGTTTCACTAACGATTAAAGAGAGAATTACAAGGGGTTGATCAGCAGATCAAACACACGCACACACACAGTGTATACTCACACTTGTATCACCGGAATAACATAAGCTTATACTTATTCCTAGCTCTCACCAAGAAGAATACTAGCATGTATCTCTTTTATTCTCTCTTTCTATTTGTGCACACAATATAATATGAGAGACTCTATATTTATAGGAAATGATATACAAGTGGTTTTGCCTTTTAGTCGATGTGGGACAACTTTCAATACAAAGTAGTCACCCTTTATATATAACAATCTCCCACTTGACAACTTTGCCACCATCAATCAATTTCATCAGTGATCAGTGCAGTACGATGCTCTCATTCATGTCTTCAAGCTTGAAGACCCACTGAAGTTGCGTACAACTTCAGTTTTTCTCTTGTCACCACTTTGGTCAACATGACCATGCTGATAGCTCCCACTACATGAGCAATATCTACATTTCTATAGAACCTGCAACCTCTATTGCATCTAGCCACTCTATCTTGCAACCACTATCGTTTCTGACTTCGCCTTGCAAACTTTGTCGCGTATGTCTTATTTCTCCCTTTCACAAAGAGACTTTCCAGTTGCTGCATATAACACTCCTCATTTAGGTCACCTTGGAGGAAAACAGATTTGCCATCTAAAAGCTTTAGATGCAAAATTTCTGCTTCAACAGTGCTTAAATGAATGGTATTCAATTTCACAACCGAATAATAGAGAGCTTTCTTCTCTTCCGGCAACTCGGTTAGCTTCCATGTCTTGATGAGGATAAGGGACTTCATCTCATCTTCCATCGCAAGCTCCCACTGGCTCGCATTTGCTGCACTGCATGCTTCATCATAATCTGGTTCATCTCCATTTGTAAGCAACAAATTATGCGGTGTATCAACTTGTTGAGTCTTGTTATATGCACCATGTTCTTCTGATTGAGGACTCTCACTGTCTATAACATCTTCTATCTCAACATACACAGGATCACTCTGTGCCTTACCGCTCCATACATCTTCTGGTATTTTGTGCTCCAATGGTACTGATGGACCACGATTCATAAGATACGTTGTTTTACTGACTGCTTCTACCCAGAACTGTTCTAGTAACCCTGCTTGAATGCGCATGCTTCTGGCTATCTCGGTCACTTTTCGGTTCATACATTATGCTACGTCATTCTACTGTAGTGTACTTGGAACAGTCTTCTCTAATTTGATATTATTCTCATAGCAAAAAATCTTGAACTCGGAGTCTTCGTTTTCTCCACCAAAGTCAGATCTCAGTTTCTTTACCATCAACCTTGTCTCCTTCTCTACCATGGATCTCCATTTCTTGAACACATCGTACACTTCACTTTTATGTTTCAAGAAGTAAACCCATATCCTCTTGGAATGGTCATCAATGAAAGTCACAAAGTAAGACTTTCCGCCAAGAGATGAAACAGTTGTTGGCCCCAAGATACCCATGTGAACTAGCTCAAGCTTCTCCACTATGAGACTTCTGTTGTTGCTCTTGAAACTAACCATCTTCTGCTTACACTTACAGAAGTTGATGTCAATCAATTTCACTGGTAGTTTTTCCTTCGAGAATATAAATGCGAGCTCCTTTTCACTCATGTGATCAGGCCTCTGGTGCCACAAGTTGTGATCCTCTTTGCCTTCTACAACTGCAATCATTGTGCTAAAAAATTGGTGGTTGTGTAGAGCGTACCTTATTTCTTTCCTCATGCTATAGTCATAGCCCCTCTAGAAATCTTTCACTTATCTTTACTGAAAGTGGTCACAAAACATTCACTCGCCAACTGGCCTATTGAGATCAGGTTCTTCCTCAAGTCTGGAATGTGTCTGACATCCCTCAGTTTCCATATCGATTTACTGAGTCTGATATGTACTTGACCCTTGCCAACAACACTACAGGGCTGACCATCACCTAAATAAACCTTGCCAAGGTTTCCAGGTGTACTTCACCCTTGCCAACAACACTACAGGGCAGACCATCACCTAAATAAACCTTGCCAAGGTTTCCAGGTGTATAGCTCTCAAAAAGCTCTCGACTTGAGGTGGCATGAAATGATGTTTTAGAGTCCAAGACCCAAAACTCATGCTCTCCAAAGAACATATCAACGCATCATCTTTTGAGACAAAATTCACTTAAGTCTTGTCATCCGTTACACTCCGCGGAGATCTGCATTGGCCTCTGTAATGACCAAGTTTGCCACAATTCCAACACTCAATGGAATTTCGAGACTCCTGTCTCGACTTAGAACAACCACATCCATTACTTTTGTCTTTACTTATGTTCGAACCTCTGCCTCTGGTGTTGACATTCAATGTCGAGCCACTGTTAGAAGAGTCTGACTGTCTTCTGATCTCTTATGTGAGTACCATACTCACTACGAAATCATACTGTAACGGTTATACCCCTGAACAATTATTGATTGCAGCCTTTGTGGCGCTCCAACTCTCTGGCAATTGGCTTATAATAAAAACCATTTTCATTTTGCTAGTGATTGACATCTCAACTGATTCCAACTGCTCAACAATTTCATTAAGAAAACTAATGTGTTCACTAACCTTCCCATTCTCGTACATCTTTAGATTTGCCAATCTAGTGATGAGATGTACTGCATTTACTCCAGATGGCTGTTCGTACATGCTCGAAAGAGCATCCATGAGAGACTTTGTTTCATTCTCATTCTTGATGTTAAAAGCGACGGACTTTGACAACGTCAGTCTTATCATACCGAGAGTCTTTCGATCTAGGATTGTCCAATCCTCGTCTTTTATCGATTTTGGATTTTTTTCTTTCTAATGGTAAGAACAAATTATTCTGGAATAACACATCTTCAATTTGCATCTTCCAATAGGCAAAGTTTGAACCATCAAACTTGTCGATCATCACAGTATTTTTTTCTCCCATAGCTCCCATTGAGCCTATTCAAGGTGTTCAAACTCAAATTATGCAAAATCGATCGCACAGTTGCGTCCGGAACATTTTAAAATCTTAAGAACGCATCTGACTGCGTCAAAAATGACTCCAAGCGGGCAAAAAAACAAATCTGCACAAAAGACAGAAAATTACTGACGACGTCAGTACCTTCTCGGGGCGCGTGCGGTCGCGTTCCAGCCCCTACGGAGATGATTTTTGTGTCAAAATGTTTGTCTTTGAAATAGATTTCCATTGATATATTATACTTCTTGTATGGATCAACAATGCTCCGTGAAAGATCCCCGAACCGAAACTGCTGCGCGTCGGAACCGAAAATTCAGATGGCGCGTGGGGGCGCGTGTGGAACTTTCCGGTGACACGTTTGACACTGTTGACTTCGTCTCGTCGATACGAAGCTTCTGGTATGGTTGGGTTCTGATTTCGGGCACTTTTGAAATTCGATTTTGGACCAGAACGAACGGGTTTCTCCTCTGCTTCAAGCTGAAGCTCTAATACCACTTGTTAGGATTTTTACACCCGCCCACGAACACTGTTAAAAGCCGTGTGTACCTGCAAACACAGTGTATACTCACGCCTATATTACCGGAATAGTATAAGCTTATATTTATTCATAACTCTCACCAACAAGAATATTAGTCTGTATCTCTTCTATTCCCTCTCTCTATTTGTGCACACAATATAATAGGAGATACCTTATATTTATAGGAAAGAATATAAAGGTGATTTTGCCTTTTAGTCGATGTGGGACAACTTTCAATACAAAGTAGTCACCCTTTATATATAACAGGTCTTCATATAGAAGTCCCTCGCCATGCCTATAATCCTAAAGAGTGTTGTAATGTATTGCATGAACTTGCTTTGCTTGCTTGCCTTGGTAATTGTCATATTTCCCCTATATTATGTAAAAGATGACAAGGTTTGAGAATGTGTAATTATAATGAAGCTTAGAATGAATATAGAGTGAAAGGTTGAAAGATATTAAGAGGGGGTGATATATCTATATATATATGAACATATCTAGAGAGAGAGTGATTTGCCTTGAAAAATGCTTTAAAGGTTTCTTGGATGGGACGGCAATATGAGGAAGAGAACGTTTAAGAGTGGACGCATTTAGCATCGTGTGGACTCTTTCAGAGAAACTAGGGACCAGAACAAAATGACATAGAGTATGTCAAATGTGTATACAATGTAAATAAAATTCTACAACAGAAAAGATAAAAAGGTTATATAGGAAATCGATACTTTTAGTATAGTGAATTATAATATAAATAGCGGTCTCAATATTCTTAGACAATCACCTGTTATAAAAATGAATCTGGAGCTTACATTTATCCAAAAAAAAAAAACCTGGAGCCTAACGGCCGGAAAAGAGAAAAATAAATGTGGAAGAACAAACAAATGCTTATGGTGACACTTCTTGTCTTTGTCATTTGGAGAATTTATGAAGCATGAACACTTCGTATGAGGGAGTTGCACCGTGTCGAACACGCATGTTCACTACGGTTAGAACTGTATTAAAAGTTAAATAATTTGAGATACGTTTAGAATATTTTGAAAACACGTTTTGGATACTTCAAGAATAAGTTTTGGACACTTTAATGGTGGTAAGGTAATTTTTAATTAATTTTAATATAATTTAAAATTTTAGTATGAACAAATTAATTAAAATATAAAATAAAATATAAGAAAACAATAATAAAATATATAAAATTTAAGATTTAAAAGAGAATACTTTATGATTATGTAGATAAAATAATTTAATTTAAATAATTTATCATATTTTTATTTTATGACATGTCGGTGCCATGTCGTGTAAAATTTATTTTTTAATTTATAT
This sequence comes from Cornus suecica, assembly GCA_963922005.1. Taxonomy (NCBI): domain Eukaryota; kingdom Viridiplantae; phylum Streptophyta; class Magnoliopsida; order Cornales; family Cornaceae; genus Cornus; species Cornus suecica. Next base: position 13,711,005 of record OY998242.1, read on the forward strand.
TGCGTTACACAATGGGAGATTTTTTTTTGAAGTTCATAAGCGTATGCCTTATCCCCTTTGGGGACAGTTGAGTCTTGAAGTTGGACGTAGTTCACCATGTAAAGCACAGATTCCAAATTCCCCATTCAATGTCAAATGATCATTATAAGTCAGCCATCACGTTCTAATTAAGTGGCCCAATAAGTAAATTAATGGGCTGTTTATAATGATAATGAGGTAAAAAAAAAAAGGTGAGGAATTTTCATTAAAATGACAAATAAAATTTATTAATACTAGAAATACAAAAAATAAAATCCTAAATTCTCTGGTGGAGCTTTTATTTTGACTACAACTTGCAAAGGTATTTACGGTGATCATGAGCTAGTCTAAATTTGTATCCTTGAAACAATATCAACCCGGAATGGGTTGGGTCTGACCTGAAAATACAGGTTTGAATCATAGTTGTCAAAATGACGATCTTAATTTATAAAATCTTACGACTTTACGATTTTGTATGATTTTGTGATTTTATTACGATTATACTCACATGTGTTTTAGAATTTTTTGGATTGAAATAATAGTTTGATGGTTAGGTCCTCCATATAAAAAGCCCGAAAACTTAATAATATAGTCCGATATGGCCCAAATTTATGAAAAAATAATTGAGGGCCCAAAATCTTAATATTTTTGTTATATTATAAATATCTTCTTTAATAAATTAAATATAATTATTTATTAATATTGAGGTAATAATTCTACGATTCCGATTCTATGAATCCCCAACGATTTTATTTAGACTCCCGATTTTAATAACTTCGAACACAAACAAAAATTACATAATCTTTGAATTCAAGCGGGTTGACTCACCCAACTCAAGCGGGTTGACCTGCCCAACTTGCATTCCTATCCCATACTAATACTATACCAAATTGTAGAATGAAAGAAGAAAGATCAGGAACTTACACAATACTGCAATTCTTTATTTCAAATATTGTTGTAGATATGTTTACAGACTCAAAAGAGAAAAGAAACAAATATAGAGCCAAAAGAAGACTCTTCCAGAGAAAAACTAAAATAAAAGTCCCCTTACTAAAAAGAAAACCCATCCCCTATATAGAGAGGAAAGGGAAAGTAAAGATAAGAGGGCATCATTCGGGTACACTGTTGGGCCCCATCGACAAAGACTTTTCTCTTACTTTACCTGACCAAATCCGGAATTCACGCAACTTTTCCCAAAGTAATTGGGTAGTGAATGGAGGTGAATCCTGACCTAACATAAAAAGACACTCCACTTACAAAATTGACAAGTGGCATACCATATTACAATTATCTGAAAGAGATATAATTATCTTACAAGTGACATAATCCATGACATCATAGAAAACAAAAAATTATTCTCAAAACGTCATTGCTTACATCATGGCAAGTTGCCTGAAATCGGGCCTTTGGAAGCTGAGGTGGAAACTTGAGATATCATAGCATCCCAATAATCCCCCATTGTGGCTTCACCATCATCATCAAGGTCATCATCTGGATTTTGACCTTCGCCAGCAAGGCAAGAAAAAACATTATTATCGTCCTGACTGGCCATTGACTGATCATCTGGAATTGTAGATGACGATGGAGCAAATGAACTCATGAATTGATTCTTCATAAACTCCATACATTTAACCATCAATTCTGATTTCCCTAAATTGGGAAATTGATTTCTGAAAGAGGACTTGATTTCCTCAAATGGATTAGAGACTGATTTAATTACCAGCTGAGATTGATTAACATTCTCTATATAGAAATTAGTCTTTTCAAAGATTATTTTGTCTAGCTCTTCAATGGAAACTGAAGTCCACCATCTATAAGAAAAAACTCTATTAAGAGTAGGAACTTTCAAATGGTCAAAGTTACATTGTAACTCCCACTTGGAAATCCAAGGAATGCCAAATTCAGCAAAAACCAACAATTTAGAGAAACCTTCATGAAGATTATCTTTTCCCCTTAATTGAGGATGGTGAATAGACCAAGAACTAAAATGTCCCCGAATTGCTTCAGGAAGAACATCTAAATCGGGTCCATATAATTTCCACCAATAAAAAATCTAATTTGGATAAGAATTTTTTAAAGATTCAGGGCAAAACTTGAAAAACCAAGTATGCTTGAATTTGACACTCTGGTATAAAAATGCATGTTTCCATGCCTCATTATAATCCCAGTAATTAAATGAGAATTTTTTTCCAGACCTGGAAAAGGATCTGGGTTTGGAAGGGTCAAGACCCCAATCAGTGGGTTTAATTACCCTTTTAATTACAGCCTTAGAATAGGAAATTGGACTTCTGACTTTATCATCATATTTCTCATAAGTATGAGTGATAATTACAGAATTAGTCTCATGTAATATCATCTCATAAATATAATGCTCTTTATTGAGTTGTGCACCATAATTCTACACATTACGACGTTTGATCTCCCTAGGATCAAGCATCCATTGGATGAAAAAATGTGTCTTTGGAAGGTGTTCATATTTCTGACCAGCAAATTCTGCATGGTATTTATAGTCGTAGGGAATCTTCCACTCCTACAGCCTCTTAAATGAATTTTTAATGGTTTTTATCGTTGATAGAAATGCTATTAATAATGATTTTCAAAAACCAGAGTATAAAGCTTTTAGAAGTTGGTACTTTGGAATGTTCAATGAGGAACATCTTGATTGTTATAAAACTCAGTTTTATAACTATATTGATTTGACAAAAGAAATTGTGTCTTTTGCAAAATGGTTTTGTTACTTTTATAGTATTCAAAATCCTTCAGTTCTTGTTTTAGATAATCTTCTTAAAACTTTGACTACTTCTGAGGGTAAAGTAATTTACTTTATTCATCCTCTTCCCGAATCATTGAAAATAGAATCTTCTGGTTCTAATAAATCTTCTCCTGATTCAGTTGTTCCCAAACCAGTTGAAGTTGTTGCTTATGTTAGACTTGGAACTAATTCTAACAAAGATCCAGTTACAACTGATTTTCATAATATTTTCAAACAAAACAATTACACTAATTTGTGTTTCCAAACGTTTGGAAAACAGTTATCAAGGATTGAATCTAATATAGATTCAATGATTTTGTCTAAAACCAAAATAAAAGAAAAGGTTGTTTTAACTAATCCTTCTGTTAAACCTCCAATGGAAGTTAAAGGTTTTAAACTTAAAGCTCATGTTTCTTCTCCCCCAATAAGTGAAGAATTTTATTATGTTCTTTTGGGAAAATTAAAGGATCTTAAGTTGAATATTTTATCTCAGAATGATTTTTATTTAGAAGATGAAAACTTAGATCTTTCTCTAAATCAAATAAATGATTTCGAACAATCTTTGATTTCTTCAAATAATATGAATTTGAACAAAGTCAACTTTTCTAAAAGTAAGCATCAGAATGCTGATATTGGTGGAAGTCGTAACTACTACCAACGACCTACTCCTCAAGATATTCTTTTTGAAGAAGCATATCTTCATGGTCAGGTCTCTTTTAATTCAAAAATTATCTATGAATGGAATATTGATGGTAAATCTGAATATTCTATTTATGAGATGGTACATCAAATGACAATGTACAGTACTGTCTGTAAAACTGCTAATAATAATGAACAACAAATTGTTGGTTTTATTACCTGTGGTAATACTGGTGTTTTGAAAGGCTGGTGGGATAATATCCTCTCTCAAAATCAGAAAAATGAAATTCAAAATGCTTTCAAAGTTGTCAAAAATGAGATTAATCAGGATGTTCCTGTTACTGATGTTGTTTATACACTAGTCTTGACCATCATTCATCATTTTATCGGTAGTGATGGTATTAACCATGAGCGTGGCCGAGAGATGTTACAAAATCTTAAATGTCCTACACTTACCCATTTTCGATGGTATAAGGATGTTTTCTTAGCTAGAGTTACCCAACGAACTGATGTTAATAGTGAGCATTGGAAAGCTAAGTTCATTGATGGTCTTCCAACCTTCTTTGCAGGAAAGGTTAGGAAGAAGTTAAAAGATAAACATAATGGTATGTCTATCCCTTACAATGATTAAAATTATGGTGATTTAATTAGTATTGTTATACAAGAGGGTCTTTCTCTGTGTAATGATTTAAAATTAAGACACCAATTGAAGTCTCAACGTCTTTCTGGTAGAAAGGAGTTGGGTGAATTATGTGACCAATTTGGTTACAATGTCCCAAATGAGTATCCTAATAAAAGGAATCATAAGGTTTCTAAGGATAGTAAACCTTATCGTAGAAAGCGTTATCATAAAGGAAAACGCAATAAGGATAGTACTAAGGAGTACAAGCCTAGAACTAACCCTAAGAATAAGGGTAAATGTAGTTCTAAAACCAATGCCAAATGTTATAAATGTGGTAGAATTGGCCATTATGCCAATAAATGTAAAACTAAGGCTAAATTAGATAGTCTTGAGATTGACCCTGGTCTTAAGCTCCAATTGAGTAAGTTATTTCTCAATTCCAGTGATTCGGACCAGAGTTCATCTGATTCTGAATCTGACAATGAAATTATGTTATTGTCAACTTCTTCATCTTCATCTAAAAATGCTCCCCTATGTACTACCAGTTCTTGTAACTGTGGTACTAATGAGGGTTCTTCCAACTATTGGAAGGCTATTGTTGAAATGAATGGTTTAAGTCTTAATGTCTTAACTAGTCAGCAACAATCATTTGTTGAATTGTTATATCAAATTAATGATCCACGGATTAAACTTAAAATGATTGAGTTTTGTTACCCAAATCAGATTAAGGATGATAAGGATACAATTAAGGTTCCTAATCAACCTTTTACCATGAAAAAGGTTTTCAATAGGTTAGAAGGATCTAATTCCCAAAGACCTGTTAATATTAATGACCTACGTCAGGAAGTTAATATTTTGGAAAATGAGGTTCAGCAATTAAAAGCTAATCAAACCAAGAGTGAGTTAATGATAACTCAGTTGCAATTAGCTCAGGCTTCATTTAATTCACCTAGGATTGAGTCTGAAGTTTCCCCTGAGGATCCTGTCAAAACCGACTATTTATGTCTTCTTGACCAGGTTACTTTTCAAAAATGATACATTAATGTTAATATTGTCATTAATGAAGATCATGTTTTACCGGAGTTGATGGCTTTTGTTGACAGTGGTGCTGATTTAAATTGCATCCAGGAAGGATTAATTCCTACTCAATATTTTGAAAGGTCTTTTAAGTGTTAATGGTAGTAAAATACAGATCAATTATAAACTTAATAAGGTTTATATTTGCAATGAAGGTTTTTGTTTACCAAGTACTTTCTTATTAATTAAAAATATGAGTTTACCAGTAATACTGGGCACTCCTTTTCTCACATCTTTAATGCCTATAGATAAAATTGATTCTACAGGTATTTTTACTACTTTACAAGGGCATTCTGTTGTGTTTAAATTTATAACACAACCCCTTAATAAGAATATCAATTCTCTTAGAGATAATATTTTCTTTAAAGAAAAACAAATAAATTACTTGCAAAAGGAAATTATGTCCTTGCATATCAATCAAAGGATGTTAAATCATGACATCCATACTGAAATACAAACAATTCAGAATCAATTTCTTTCTGAAGTTTGTAATGATATCCCTAATGCTTTTTGGGATCGGCAGAAACATATTGTTTCCCTTCCTTATGAAGAAAGTTTTGATGAAAGATTTATTCCTACAAAAGCCCGTGCAGGTTAAATGAAAAAAGACTACATGGACTTATGTAAGAAGGAAATCCAAAACCTTCTTGATAAGAAGTTAATTGTTCCAAGCAACTCTCCTTGGAGTTGTACTGCGTTTTATGTTAATAAACATTCTGAGAAGGAACGAGGGGTTCCCATATTGGTTATTAACTATAAACCTTTAAATGATGTTTTAAAATGGATTCGTTATCCAATTCCCAATAAAAAGGATTTATTGGATAGACTTAATTCAGTTGTTTTATTTTCAAATTTTGATTTGAAATCTGGCTTTTGGCAAATTCAGGTTAATCCTAAAGACATATATAAAACTGGTTTTATTGTTCCTTTTGGCCATTATGAGTGGAATGTAATGCCATTTGGCCTAAAGAATGCTCCTTCTGAATTTCAACATGTCATGAATGATATATTCAATCCTTATTCTGATTTTGTGATTGTATATATTGATGACATTCTTGTCTTTTCTAAATCCATTGAACAACATTTCAAACATTTGAAAATTCTTAAAGATGTTTTAAAAGGCAGTGGTTTAGTTATTTATGCCCCTAAAATGAAACTTTTTCAGGATAAAGTTAGATTTTTGGGTCATAATATTAATCAAGGAAAAATTGTTCCAATTGATAGAAGTATTGAATTTGCTTCTAAATTTCCTGATGAAATCACATATAAAACTCAACTCCAAAGATTTCTTGGGAGTTTGAATTATATCTCTGATTATTATCAGAATTTTGCTCAAGATAGTGCTATTTTGTACCAAATATTAAGAAAACATCCTCTTCCTTGGTCCAATGAGCATACTGAGGCCCGTAAAGAAGATTACGCTTAAAGCTAAACAATTACCTTGTTTATCTTTAGCTAATCCTTTATGGTTTAAAATTGTTGAAACTGATGCTTCCAATAAAGCATACGGGGGTATTTTAAAGCAATTAAATCCCTCAACAAGTAAAGAGGAACTCATAAGATTTACTTCTGGTACTTGGAAAAATACTCAGCTTAATTATGCTACTATCAAGCAAGAAGTTTTAGCCATAGTAAAATGTGTCTATAAATTTCATGATGATTTACTTAACCAACATTTTTTGGTAAGAGTTGATTGTAGTGCTGCCAAACAAGTTTTGAAAAAAGATATCAAAAATCATGCCTCTAAACAAATTTTTGCAGGATGGCAGGCAGACTTATCTGCTTTTGATTTTGATATAGAATACATCAAGGGTGAATCAAACTCTTTGCCTAATTTTTTAACTCAAGAATTTTTGCAGGGAATTCAATGAGTGGCCCTTCTAAGGGTTCCCAAGCCAATAAAGGCAAGGGCAAGAAAAAGAAGGATTCAAAGAAAGTGAATCTTGCTGATGAGGAAATTTTCACTCACCTACAATCCAAGAAGGGAAATAATGTCCCTAAATCTACAAAGGAAGCTCTTCTTAAAGAACCTCCTCCTTTTATTCCTAATAATAGGATAAATCAATATGTTTTAACCTTGGAGCCTCAAGACATCCAATGGATGCTTGATCCTACGGAGATCAAATGTCGTAATGTGCAGAATTATGGTGCACAGCTCAATAAAGAGCGTTATATTTATGAGATGATATTACAGGAGACTAATTCTGTAATTATCACTCATACTTATAAGAAATCTGATGATAAAGTCAGAAGCCCAATTTCCTATTCTAAGGTTGTCATTAAAAGGGTAATTAAACCCACTGATTGGGGTCTTGACCCTTCCAAACCCAGATCCTTTTCCAGGTCTGGAAAAAATTTCTCATTTAATTACTGGGATTATAAGGAGGCATGGAAACATGCATTTTTATACCAGAGTGTCAAATTCAAGCATACTTGGTTTTTCAAGTTTTGCCTTGAATCTTTAAAAAATTCTTATCCAAATTGGATGTTTTATTGGTGGAAATTATATGGACCCAATTTAGATGTTCTTCCTGAAGCAATTCGGGGACATCTTAGTTCTTGGTCTATTCACCATCCTCAATTAAGGGGAAAAGATAATCTTCCTGAAGGTTTCTCTAAATTGTTGTTTTTTGCTGAATTTGGCATTCCTTGGATTTCCAAGTGGGAGTTACAATGAAACTTTGACCATTTGAAAGTTCCTACTCTTAATAGAGTTTTTTCTTATAGATGGTGGACTTCAGTTTCCATTGAAGAGCTGAACAAAATAATCTTTGAAAAGACTAATTTCTATATAGAGAATGTTAATCAATCTCAGCTGGTAATTAAATCAGTCTCTAATCCATTTGAGGAAATCAAGTCCTCTTTCAGAAATCAATTTCCCAATTTAGGGAAATCAGAATTGATGGTTAAATGTATGGAGTTTATGAAGAATCAATTCATGAGTTCATTTGCTCCATCGTCATCTACAATTCCAGATGATCAGTCAATGGCCAGTCAGGACGAGAATAATGTTTTTTCTTGCCTTGCTGGCGAAGGTCAAAATCCAGATGATGACCTTGATGATGATGGTGAAGCCACAATGGGGGATTATTGGGATGCTATGATATCTCAAGTTTCCACCTCAGCTTCCAAAGGCCCGATTTCAGGCAACTTGCCATGATGCAAGCAATGACGTTTTGAGAACAATTTTTTGTTTTCTATGATGTCATGGATTATGTCACTTGTAAGATAATTATATCTCTTTCAAATAATTGTAATCTGGTTGGCCACTTGTCAATTTTGTAAGTGGAGTGTCTTTTTATGTTAGGTCAGGATTCACCTCCATTCACTACCTAATTACTTTGGGAAAAGTTGCGTGAATTCCGGATTTGGTCAGGTAAAGTAAGAGAAAAGTCTTTGTCGATGGGGCCCAGCAGTATACCCGAAAGATGCCCTCTTATCTTTACTTTCCCTTTCCTCTCTATATAGGGGCTGGGTTTTCTTTTTAGTAAGGGGACTTTTGTTTTAGTTTTTCTTTGGAAGAGTCTTCTTTTGGTTCTATCTTTGTTTCTTTTCTCTTTTGAGTCTGTAAACATATCTACAACAATATTTGGAATTAAGAATTGTATTATTGTGTAAGTTCCTGATTTTTCTTCTTTTCTTCTTTCATTCCGCAATCTGGTATTGTTTGGTATGAGATTTTAAATAAAGAGCAGGTGTGTTGTCAAGAATGCAAATCTAGGTGAAGGGGATGGGTTTGAGACTCTCAAGGCAGGACCATTAAGAAGAAAATTCTAATTCGACCTACTGAAAACTTCAGACAAAAGAGTCACTTTCTATATATTATATGTGACCACAAAATCAATTGTTATAATATGTGGTAACCATATTTAAAGTGGCGTGTAATATCAAATGCTCCTCTTATGACTAAAAAGCAGGTTGAGTGACTTTTTAATTTTTTCTTCGCTGACCAAATCATAGTATACTACTCTCACGGCTATATTTTCCTAAATATTTTTCTTTTTCTCAAGTCTCTCCTAAATTGCAAAAAAATTATGACCGTGAGTTGTGATGAAGAAAAAAGGTCTAACCTTTATGTGTTTGTTCTTTGGGGAAAAAAAAAAAAAACAAGCCAGCATTTCGTTGGTTCTTTATGTAATTCTAGTCGCATAATATATATATATATATATATATATCGATTCAAAGCTTGTTTTCATTTTTCGAACTTTAAATTCAATAACATACTGATCATTGGAACTCTCAAGTGAAATTAATTCCACATCACACTCACAAGAAAATTGTGGAACAATTTACCCAACACCTTATCTTTCACTCTCATAATTACTTTAGTGCAAGGTCAGGACCGTGACAATGCCTTCCTTTTTATTTCTGTAATTCTATTTGATAATCACTCCAATAATACATTGGATCTAAATTGGGTAGCTCGGTAAAGAAAAAGGCAGGGATTTAGTGCTCAAGAAATATTAAGTCTCAAGTTCGATCCCCGCTGGCTATCAAAAGTTTGGGTCACTGGAAGATTGAACCGGTTCTTAACTTCAAGGCCCCGTGAATTAATTGAGGTGCTCGTAAGTTGGGCCGGACAACACGAATAAAATAAAATAAAATCATATGCTTAGATCCTTTTCATCCGAATTCAATTTAATATGGCATCAAATTTGTCACATTTTCCCTCATTCTTGTTGGGGTTGGTCTAACCCGTCTACCCTAACGGGAAGACTCAATCCCATTCAAACATATCATGTTGGGTGCTTCTTTATCAGACTCAAATACTTAGACTATTAGTTGGACTAACACCCCACCCAGTTATACCTCCAAATTTGATGTAAAATAAAATTCGTTACATACATATTTTTTTTCCAGTAATCAGGATGATCCGGATCACACCTTGATTAATTCCCGGAACCCTAAAATTAACGACCGAATAAACCTCCAATGATTTAGGAACTCATGATGAACTACGGTGAAAGACCAGGAACTATTATATAACAATGTTGTTACCCTATACTATTATGCATAAAATAGTTGATTAAACTGTATTGTTTAGACAGTGGAGGTCTGACCAATCATCCACATTACTTCGTCAACAAGAATAACAGATAAAAACCCATGAAAAATGGATCCTCTCTGGAGTGGCTTTGACAATACATATACATACACATTCAAATCTCTATCACCCATTAATTTTTAGGACCCACATTGGACATTGAAATCAAACCAACAAACAATCTCACCTTCTTTAAGAATTGCACCAAATTTTCAGCACTGTGGGACCCAAACCCATTTACTTCCATACTTGGACCATTAATACCTCTTGTATTCTTCTGTACTACAAGTTTAAGAAAACTTATCTATAAAAATACAAATATAGGTACAACTAATTTATTCATATTAAATCCCTCTAAATAATAAAAATAGTTTTTAAAAGATTTAAGTTAAACCTATATACAGTTTAATAATATTCTAAAAGACACTCAAAATCTGTACCCTGGCCTCCTCAACTTTCTATGAGGATAAAATCCAAATTTAATAAAAATAAAATAAATAAATGCAAATTTCATAAACCGATATGGATGAAGATATACGTTTGCTAAACACTCAACAATTAGCATTTATCACCATCTAATTACCAGTACCTTATCGTTCTAAATTAAGTATCAATAACTCAAATCATATTCACTAATATTTCTCTCTGTAAAGTACTCCATTCAGAAAATCCAAACCAATAAAATAAAACCCTCTTAGAAACTCCTCAACCACTTTCACCATCTTTTAAAATACCATTAAAACTAAATAAAATTATCACTATTTTTTTTACCAGAATAAAATTATGACTTTACTGAATCTGAATTTTACTATCGCCCTTCACTATCGTAATCCTTAAATATATATATATATATATCCACAACATATATGAAAAAAATTCTACAACAACTAAAAGCAATAAAAAAAAGTGATTAATCAATACATTATTAGATTCGGATTTGTAATTAAAAAAAAAAACCGAAACGGTTTTGAAAGCCAAACGCCTATTAATCGACGCCAGAAAAACACAGAATCGGCAATCGAATTCAAACAGCTATATATATTTATATATATAGTGAGAGAGATGAAAAAGTCTAGAGAGAGAAAGTATCAGGAAATGGTACGTTTGCCGGGGTGATCAGCGACTTGGAGAGTCTTGTCGATGAGTTTGCGCGCCTTTTTGCTACGGATCTCCACCTTCACGCTCGAGCTCTTGTCCATCTTGATGTACGGCTTCTTCGATTTCGACTTCTTCAGGGCTCGAACCTTGGACTTTATCGATTGCACCAAGTTCTCCAACTGGTTCGCCATTTCTTCTATCCACCAAATCTGTGTGTGAGAGTGTGTGTCGATATATATATATGTATATATTTTTTGTATCAGTGTAATTAAACTCCAAATGGTGTTTTATAGTACGTAGTGCGGTTTTAAATCACAGACTCTACAAATCCTAGTAATGTTGCTGGTCTAAGGGAATGTACACCACGTGTGTCCACTCTTGCTATTGACACGTCATCGCTCTCTATTGACTCTTGTGTTCACACTGGACTACAAAACCCCCTCAACTTTCTAAATATATTTCGTACATGCGTTTTATTTTTTCAAAATATGAATTCAAAGAATAAATAAATAGCCTTTAACAAGACTTTAATTTCTGGGTTAATTCCAATTATATACTCAGTTTTTAAATTTAAAATTGAATATAAGATTATTCCGACATTTAACTTCTTATTCTCGCAAATTACGTACTCTAAATTTATCATAAGTAAACTGTTAGTAAATTGGATGAGGAAAATAATAGATAATACAGTGCAGCTTATTAATGATTATAATTGTAATTAATAGTCTCTGTTATAATTAGTTAATAATTTTAATAGAAAGCTCATTCTTACTTGATTTTCGATGAGAAGAAATTGACATTATAATTTTTCCAAAAAATTATGTTGTGATCTGATTTTGTATTTTTTGTGATATACTTGTTGATAATAGCATTATTTTCATAAAAAATTTCTGATACATTATGAATCCATTTTTTAAGAAAGAAATGCGTATATTATAATCAATTTGTTTCTTCTAGTATTATGATAAAATTATTGTTTTCAATGTTTGACTATTATTATTTATTTATTGAGTTAGGATTAATTGAGATTAATTTCTGAAATTAAGGCTTTGTATCAAATTTGAAAAAGCATATAAAATTCAAAAAATATATATAAAATTCGAAAAAACCATATTACCAATCAAATAAAATATCTAGAAAACATAAACATCATTTTAATTTTAATTAGGAATAAAATCATATAACTTTATTATTAAATCACATGAATTGGTAGATTATGTTGGACCCTCCATATTAAAAAAGGGTTAGTTCAATCTGCACTTTGTTTATTGCATGGAAAATGGAAAAAAGCAATTGACTTCTAAAAAAACACTTTTAACACCACAAATTATTTTAAAATTATGAGTATACTCAATTGTGACATCTAATTTTGTTTGAAAAAAAAATTCAAATATAGTGGAAGAGCACTTTCTTGGATTGTATTATAATTTTCCCAAATATAGTGGAAAAACACTTTTAACCTACCCCTTTTTTTTGGATAATCTTGTTTGAATATATTATTTTAGTCTGCCAAAGGATTATATATATATATATTTTTTGAATTTTATATATTTTTTACGAATTTTATTTGTTTTTTTCAAATTTTATATGTTTTTTTTTTCGAATTTTATATATTTTTTATGAATTTTATATATATTAAAATTTTATATATATATTTTAAGAATTTTATATATATTTTCAAATTATATATATATTTTTTAAGAATTTTATATATTTTTTCGAATTTTATATATATATTTACGAATTGCATACGATAAATTATGGTATTCTCAGAAGTGTCGCTAAAATTAACTCAAAATTTATAATACATTGAATTAAGTTATGTTGGGTTATGACTCATAATTCAGGAAAGAAGGCCCTAAGTCCAAAGAGGTTGGGCCGAAGGCCCGTGGAGGTAAATGGTGTTTTTGGTATTTTACCAGTATATATGAATTAGGTCTATATATACATAATTGTAACTCTAATTCATTGATAAGTGAAATACAAAGACTGTTTAGGTGAATGTATGTCAAATTGACTAAACCACGATAAATCTTGTGTGGTTTTTATTCTTTACTGTTTTATTATTTGCGATTGATCTTTTGTTTCAACAAGTTATACTTACCTTTCAAAAAATATATATATTTTAGAAAAATAAAAAATCATGATTCTTGCATGCTTGATCAATTTCACCTTATAGAGCTTAATGCAAGGTCATTTAAATTTAATGATGCATAATGAGAGGAACCACGAAATGATCATGTTTTTGCAATTGAAAAAAAAAATGAGAAACAAAGTATCTTCTTTCCAATGTGAATGAAATGTTATCATTTCCATCACTCGAGTCGCTGACATTGAGTTCCACTAAACAAATAGGAAAAAAACACAGCTGACATTGAGTTCCACTAAACAGATAGGAAAAAAACACAAGTCTGACTACAAAATATGAAAAGGACTGAGCCTAAATTTGACCAAAGGGCCATCCGATTAAGTCCATTATAAGTGCAATGTGACATCATAGTAATTTACAACTTGTAATAGTCACTTTGGAGGATACTAGAGCATGTCTAATTTATAATATTTTTAAAAGGTGATGAATCTAGTATAATTTAGTATCAATATTTATGGGATGCTCATTTTTAAGATTAATATTGTCTAAATTCATTACATCGATACTGCGATCATGATCGAAACCAATACCACAAATCATGTATTAGAGTGGTTTAACTTAAGTTACGAATTGAATCAACAAATAAAACATGGATAAGTGAGCATATGATTAGTTTAATGTGAATATATAAATTACTCCAACCTAAATTTCCTTTATGAATCTTCTAGTCTACTCCATAAACAATTAGTGGTTGATAGTCACTTGAGTTTAATTTATTTGGCAAGACTAAATAGGTACATTTGCTATCCTAAGCATTCACAAAGAAACAGTGACGTTAAAAATGTGCAACATATTTCATTGTTTGCTATTTTCTTGATCATATCATATAAAAATCAACCATAATGGTTAGTCAAATTTTGCAATTTATTTACTTAGAATAAATTCACAATACCTCTACAATGATTCAGGTATAGATTTTTTTTTGTGTGTGTGTGTCATGGATTATTTACATTTATTATTTAATTAAAAGAATAAATATAAATATCTCCCTGACAATAGTTCATTCCTCCGTCACATGGCTCCACTTCAATTCTTATCTTGTATTGAATGTCTCAGTCAAAGAGGGAAATCAATGTACTTCAAGTATGAAATTAACACCTATTTTCTCAAATACAATCGTGTCAATTGGAGAAGTCTGAAAAGAATCATTAGAAAAAAACAAAACATTTGTTTTCTTGATTAAGTTTAGTAAGAATTTGTGTCATATCCTGTTTAAATTTGAATTTTCATAAGAAAAAAAATACCATAAGTGGATTAATTATAAGAGTCATTTTCTTAAAAATCCCAAATTTTCCAATCCAAGACATTGAAAGTCAAAAACTTCTCATTTTATTTCATTTTGTTCATACATATATTTCATTCTTTTTTGTCTAACCAAAACAATACCCTAAACAAAAGGCCTATGAAGCACCGATACGAACACAGGACACGATACAACACTGATACAGCAATACGGAAAATTTTAAAAAAATAGGACACGTCACGCCTGCGACACGTCTATAAAAAATATATATTTATATATATATATTATATTTCACAAATACTTCATTTATCACTTACTAAATAATGAAAATAAAATAAACTTATAATAAAAAAATAAACAAATATGTTAAATACAATATTTGACCATGTTCAAAATCCTTTATTCCGCTATCATCCAAATAATCAATGCATCTTTCCCAATATCCGTCATCTTAGTCTCTCTCGTTATATTATAAAAAAAATCTTGATTGAAGACAAAGATTGGAGTATAAAGACCAAATCTTCAGCTCTTTGTGATTGGTATCTTGTTCCTCTTCAAATAGTGAATAAATGAATATGTGTTCTCAATTCTCTCACAAGATGAGGAGGGACAAAGATATGCAAGTATCTTCAAAACCAAATATTGAATTAGGAATGTTGAAGTTTCATAAGTGATCAACTAAATTATCGGCTTTATAAGTCATTAATCTTTCAAGGAATCAACCGACACGCAGACACGCGTGTGTCCGATTTAAAAAAAAAACCAGAACATATTTTTTGCGTGTCCGCGCATTCGACGACCCTAGACGAAATATTCATAGCAAAAGGCGAAAACCTAGTCTAGAATGCATGAAGCCAAACAAAAATCTCCACCTCAATCTCCCATTAAGAGAAAGGCATATCCAGAGCATAGGAAGAAGTTAAAAGTATTATAACATAATAGAAATATATCTATACTATTCTAAAAGTCTAGGGTCCTAGAATATTTTCAAATATTTTTTATAATTTTTAAATAAAAAAAATTTCCATTTCATTCAAAGAATTTTATTTAATAATAGCATTAAGTTGTGGTCATAATGTGCTTTAAATGATTAGAACTCTTAATATTTTTGTGAGTTTTATCTACAACTCAAGTTTAATATTATTTTATATTAGTTAAATTAAAATAAAACAGTACCATATTTTAATCTATACTTCTAAATTTATTTATATCTATCTATACAATTCTAAAAGTCTAAGCCCCTAGAATAAAAATATAAGGCCCCTAGAATATTTGCAAAGATTTTTTTATAATTTTAAAATTTTCTTTTTTCCATTTTAATTCAAAGAATTTTATTTAATAATAACATTAAGTTGTGGTCATAATGTGCTAATTAGAACTCTTTATATTTTTGTGGGCTTTATCTACAAGTTAATATTATTTTTGTGTACCATCTTTTAATCTATACTTCTAAATCTATTTATATCCATGTCTATATCTATCTATCTATCTAATTATCTATTTATTTATATAGATGTATATATATAATACTATTATCTTTTGTATATAATATTTCATTAATTTCACTTATATTTCTTAACTTTTCCATCTATAATTTCATTTACCTACATTTCAAGAGTCACACAACTCTTGACTTTCCATTCCCCTATTTAATTTTCATAAATTGTTATTCATGTAGTTAATTATCATTAATTATCCCAACCTTACACTACGACTTTCTTATATTTTTTCATTACTTTTCGTCCCTTTCATAATCATTTTTTAGTTTTATATCATGACCAACGTATCACTCACAAGATATAATTTTTAAATTTTGCTTATTTACAAATGATGTATATGGTTCTGAATATAAATATAAAAAGGGTTAACTTCATTTACACCCTCTGAGGTTTGAATATCTTCAATTACACCCCCTCTCAATAGTTTTCGTTTGACTTTGGTCAAAATTTCAGTGAAATGTCCAAATTACCCTTGAATATTAAACCATTTAAATCTGATATAAATCAGGATATGGATAACTTTGTATCCAAACACCCTATTTCTCTCTTCATCCACATATTACTTTATTTCTTCATTTTTATTTTTATTTTAAAATTAATAATTTGTTTAATTTATATATTTGAAAATAGTTAAAGAAAAATAAAAGAGATTAGGATCTTTACTGTAACACCCCGTTTCATTTTCCTTTTTTTCTGAATTATTCCAGATTTATTTTCGATGATGATGTCACTTGTTCATGACGTCATGATTACTCTGTGTATTTTACGAGTAAATTTTTCGCGTTTACGCTTGGATTCGATTGCACGACTTGGCGATCATCACCTTAAGGACTTTGTGGAGTATCGATGATGACTATGTGACTTGAGAGTAACGTTTAGTAGTTTCGGACTTGGTGAAACGTTTACGTGTGTTCTTGTTATCGACTACGTGATTGAGTTGTGACGATTGACAGCTAGTGTTATCGACTAAATGGATTTGTTTCGACTCTTGACGCTTAGGGCTTTGACTCAGTGGTTTGAGTTCGGTAGTTAGTGTTTTAGGGGTTCGACGTTTTTGTTTCCCCTGGTTATGGGGTTAGTACGTGCCTTGTTTAGATGATGTGCTTAGGAGTATTGATAGTCCATTTGCTCGTTTTATTTATGTTTGTATATACGTGCCCTGTGTATTGATGTGGCATTAGGTGCCCTAGTTGCTTGACTTACGTGCTTATGTGTATTTGTATTGCTATGCTCGTTTTTCATGTTTATAGGTACGTGATGAGTGTTAATGCGATTTTGTTTAAACCTGTAGCGTTTAGTACTTCGACTTGACGACACGTTGGGTTTGTTCGGTATTTATGGTTTTTGATTCGATTGGGTTAGTGACGACTCCGATGACCGGGTAGTTGAGTCTCGTACCCGGAGCGTTTATTTCGACTTGTATTATTTCTCGACTATCTGTAGAGTTTACGGGAGCGTGTAGTATAAACCGCTAGGCGATTAGTGATTTAATTTGGTTTATATAAATATTTATATCCGACTATATAACCGAATTATTCATTTCGGATTATATTAATTATTCGGAGTTCGATGGGGCTTTCGATGATTTAATTGGTGGAAGTGTTTCGTACCCAGAGTACTTGTTTAAGCTCGTAGTATTAATTGGAGTCCGGAGAATTTTATGGGCTTACGTGGAATTATTTGGGAGTCCCCAGTATATTTTACGGGACTTATTTTATTTATATGAATTTGATTATGATTATATATATATATGGGTTTCATACCCTAGATTATTTATTTTAGCTATATTATTTATTTGGGGCGGTTCTTTTATATTTTCGGGCACGTGTTTTATTATTTTGAGGTTCCCGGTACATTTTCAAAATTTATGATACATATATTATTAATTGGGAATATATGTATATAAATGAGTATTTATATATATATAATTATATAAATAAATATATAGATATATCACGTGTGTGTGTGGTTGAGGAGACCAGAACCTTCTGGTTCATTCTCTATACAACTAACCCACTCCTCTCTTATCTTCAACTAAACCACTCTTCTCTAGTCTGCATCATTGATCGGTTAGAGAGAGATGCTTCTGATGACAGAGGGAGTCGCACACAGGCGACGGTTTGGCGAGGGAGCAGTGCGGCAGGACTACGCTACCTGGTGACCTGGAGGTCGCCGAATATGGTGACCCAGGTGATGGCGCCGGTTCTTGGTGGCCATGGCTGGAGCAGCATTGGCTATCGGTGGTGTTGGCGGTGCGACCACGAGGTTGTGGTGGTGGCGCGACTCTGACAGCTGCAGGTAGGGACGAGTCGATTCGTGTTCGGTCTGGGGTTTCGGCTAGGAGCTGATTTCATCGGACATGGTGGTCGACGGCGGCAGGGATGGTGGTTCGTGGCGGCGTGGGTCGCTGAACTGGGTATTGATCGGGAGTTATAGAGGCTAGCCAGTCACGTGTTCGGTCGGACTGAGTCGGGTCGACTCAGTGCCGAGTTGGGCTTTGTTTGGCACGAAACTTTGAGGGTAGCTCGGCCTCGGTACCATGTACGATATATCCAAATTCGGTGCGAAACCGTTGAGCGGTTTTCCGGGAATTTCAGATTTTTGGTATGGTTTTCAGTTTCATTTTTTTGTAGATTTGTTCCAATTTAATTATCGATTACTAACGAGTTGCAACTATATTGAATAGGACGGTAATGCGGTCGGTTCGACATATTCGAATTAATTTTCGGACAACTTTGGGCGGCGAGCACTATTCATGCCCAGTATTGTTCACGGCGGGACTGTTTGTAAGCGTTTAATTAGGTGGGGAATTTTATATATATTTTTATATATATTTTTATATATATGTTTATCTAGCACTCACTAATAGTGCGTAGAAAATGCTAAGTTGTCCCGTTGTATGTTTATGGATAATAAAAACATTAAATTAAATTCATAAGCGATAAATGGAATTTAAGAATTTTATAAAATTCACGAAATACCCAAAACTGAATAAATGAGGTCGGGAATAGAAATTCCCTGGGAAATTAAATAAATTAATTCCCTGAGAATGTTTAAGAAATTAAATCCTTCTAAAATTGGATTAAAATAGGTGGTTTAGTACCCCTGGACTTAAAGTAGGATTGTGTAGAATTATGTGATTGAAATTGAGATACAGTATGGACATAATGGATATTGAGGGATGTAGAGCCGACGAATAAATTATCCCCTGCTATTTATATTCTATCGAAATTGAAAATAAGATAGGGGATTCACGAGGACGAGGGACGTTAAAATTTAGACACAGCTTTAGTTCCCTTTCTAGTTTATTTTTCCCGTGAGATATGATAAATTTAAATTGCGAATTAAATTGTCCTTGAGGTGGAATAGTTTGAAATTAATTATTGAAAATTAAATTAAAAGCATGCGAGTTATAAGAATTTATTATTATCGGTAAATTGAGAACCCGGACGATATTGAGATAAATTGAGGTAATTTGCTATAGTTAAATTATAAATCATGCTTTTGAAAATGAAAATGTTTATATATGGTGGATTGGTTGTGTAAAATGAATTTTGAGACATATTTTTCACTTCATAAATGTTATATTTTGATTTGTGAGTCACTGTTGAGGCATGTTATTCATATTTCATACACCATGAGCATTGATGTTGCATTAGGTGTGGTTTCATGTCTCTTTCATGTATCATTGGTTCAAGTGAGTCTTCCGGGTCGTCGCAACAACTGGCCAGGCAGTGTCTCTCGCTACCGGCGGACTAGTAATCCGGGAATAAGGGAGGCGTGGGAGGATTTGATCCGAACACGGTTTGTTCTGTTTCACGAGTCGATATGATCCTCGTGGTTGTGTTACTATGGCGACATTATACCCGGTGCTCCCATGCTAGATAGGGTGTTATTTGCATTGTCATTGCATTGTATTCACATTAAGCATTCATTTTCTTATATTGTTGAAATTTTTTGTTATTAAACTGATGATATTTGTAGCTTTATTATAAGTGATGAAATTAATTCAATATGAATGAATATTTAAAGATTTAAAATTGTAAATAAAGAAAGAAAGTTCGACGATAATAAAAACCTGGATTAGTAGAGCCATGGTTGGCATGTGTTTTAGGTGGTTACGTGGATATAGATGAAAAGAGGTTTAGATAATTAATTGTTTTCCCCTTGGGTTGGAGTTGAGTTTAGTTGGCTAGTTGTATATTGAGACTTGGTTGTGGTTATGCCTTTGGCCACAATAGGCCTTTGTGATTGGTGATTAGGGTTATCACTGGATGATTATTAGACCACTTTGGTAGTAGAGAGAGTGGTTCAGGTTAAGGGTCGGGTAAGACTCGAGGTCAGTTCTGAGATCTAGATATGTTTTTAGAGTTTGATTGTTTCAGATTCCTCCTAGTTGTTCCGAGGAACACTTGAATCCTAGTGTTGGTTTGGTAACCTTTGAGGATTTGTTTATAAATTCCTATATTAAGTTGAAGGTCTTAGAACTTGTTTCGAAGTAAGTTTGAATGTGACTTTGAGGTGATATTCGATTGAACTCTAGTAGTTCTTTTCCCTGTGTTATTGTTTCTTGGGTTTTAACCCGAACATGTGTTTCTGAGGTTTCATTCCTTAAGATAAGAAATATGATCATTTGTGTTTGTCTGTTGATCTTCTCGGGTAAGAGAAGTGAGATTAAGTTAAGCGCACATAGTGCGATTCCCAGTGTTTGGTTGGGTTAGGAGGCATTGGAACCAAATATGATTTGACCGTGTCCTAACTTTTTCTTAAAAACCGGTTGAATCCTTCGGGGTTCAACATTTTTCTTTAAAAACCCGAGGGCCATGGCATCTGTTTGGGACTAAATGACTCTAGTAACCCTTTTTTGCGCCTCGATAGGCGGTACGAGTTAGAGGTGACCTTGTTGATCTGTACACTTTTTAGTGCCACGATAGGTAGTGTGAGTTAGAGATAGTTCGGTTGGTTACCGAATCCATTGTGGTGATAATATATTTCCTTCTGAATTTCTTTGGGGTGAATGGATTAGCTCACAAAATATTGTAAACAAAAAGGACTGTATTGAGGATAGAAATTATGAGAGTGAGACTCTCCAGGTATGATTGATAGAGGTGATGTGTAAGAATTATGAATTAATTGTGGACATGATTATGGTTTTTCTCTTCTGGTAGTCCTAATGAGTGATCTTACCTTCTAGGAATCTTGAGTGGCGTGCTCGGTGCGCGGTATAATAGATAGTTAGTTCTGGTTGTATCCTTAGACGATAGTGTGTATTCGACTGGGTGCTTTTATACACCAGGTGCTAGGATTAGCTGTTTACGGGACTTTAGATATATATGTGTGTATATATTTTGATTCGCCATGCGTATATACGAGTGGTAGATATATCTTATGATCTGTGTTGTTTTACGACTCTTGAGTAGTTTCGAGATTAGTTATGAGGTTATTGTTGGGTATCTCGGATTGGCGGGGTTGCCATGGGAGACGATAGCTTGACCTAGGATAGATACATGCACACGGGATGGTTAGCATTTTCTAGACGGCTATAAGTGTGATGTTTTGATATTATGGTGAGCGCGTGGTTTTTTGCTCACCCCCCATACACAACATTTTCAGGTTTGCAGATGGATGCAGCACGGCGCGTACGGCGGCGATGGTACGAGGGATTTGGGAAGGTAGATTTATTCCTCCTTCCGTAATCATATTTATTATTCTTTTATTCTCTTGGGAGCCAGGTTGTTGGCAGATTCCCTTGTGTTGTATTCTTTATTGTATGTATTTATTATTTTGGGGTGCCATTGTATCTGTTCGGCACTACCATCAAATTTTATGTATTCTTATTTGAGCTTGATGGCTCAGTCAGTACTTGTTGTTTTGGAGTGCCTTTATACCTTTTCGGCATCGCCATATGATTTTCTTTATAATTTTATTTGAGCATTTGGGGCTTTATTGATTTTAGAGGGGTTGTGGAGAGGTATCGGTGTTCTTTTCCATTACCTCGGCCCTATTAGGTTTCTGGAATGTTGGGCTACGTGCCATTGTTTCTATTTCTGTTATTATGGGCAGATTCTTGTGTTGTGTTGTTTTGGGTTGTCCGGATGTTCCATTTATAAGCGGAACTCTGCCGAGTTTTTGTTAAATTTCTTTACTGAGTTTTTTTCACTCAGGTGACATGGAATACTTCATTTTCATTCATATTCCATGTATTTCGATGTTATCGTTGATCTTGGTTGTCGTTTTCTGTGACGTCAAACCCCGGAATTCGCTGATTCTCCTGATTGGAGTCTCAGGAATAACGGGGCGTGACATTTACTTAGATGGATCTCTATGGAGGGAATAAACCCTAATCCAAATTCCTTAAATTGCACACCTTCGTCTTCTCTTCTCATTTTTCTCCAAATATAACCAAATATCACCGTCTGAAACCCAAACCATGAAGTTTTCACCTACCACGACAACTCGCTCCAGATCATCTACTCTAGCACCGAGGTCAGCTTCGCCTTCATTCCCACCGACAAGATCGACACCGGGCACACCAAGCGCATGTCGGCCAAGTTCACCGTCGATTCGTTTCTTTTGAGGTCGCCGATGAGCGGGTGACTGTGACAGCGATCGAGGAGGAAGGAGACGAAGATGAGGTGATGGGTATGGGCCTGTATTAGGGTTTTCTTGTTTATAATTGTAAACAGTTATATATATATATGGATGTATGTATATGTTGCTGAATTGGATTTTGATTTGAGATTGAATGATGAAATTGGATTTGAGAAATTGCTGATGGGTATGTGTGTGTTAGGGTTTGATTGTCGTGGTGCTAAATTAAATTTTGATTTGAGATCAAAGAATAAAATTGAGTTTAAGAAATTGCTGATGGGTATGAGTGTAAGGTTTTATTATTGAGTAAACAGCTATATATATATAAATATATATACACCCCCATATAATCTGTTAGGTTTTTAAACTTAAACTACTGGCAAAAACCCGTATTTTACATTTTTGTTCCAAATTCTCTCGTAATGTGGTATTCAGCACAACGCTACAGAGTGCAACTAATTGTTTCAATTTTATATATTTGTTTCAATTTTTTTTATGTTTTTTTGCTAATTTTATATTTTTTTTCGAAATTTAATATATATTATTTGAATTTTATATGTTTTTTTTAATTTTATATATTTGTCTTGAATTTAATATGTTTTTTTAAAAAAAAAAATTCGAATTTTATATTTATTTTCAAATTTATAATATTTTTTTGAATTTTATATATATATTGAAAATTTAATACAAATTAAATTATTAAATTATTGGAGGGGTCAAATTGATAAAATTACATATCCTTGTTTCCAAACAGCCCTAGGATTTACATTGAGGGTAATTTCGGTATTTACAAAAAATGTTAGGATGATGTCATCGTTAAGGGGTTTAAGTGATGAAAATATCAAACAGTAGGGGATGTAATTGAAGATATTTAAACCTGAAGAGGTATGATTAAAGTTAAAGTAAACCTCAGAAGGTGTAAATAAAATTAACACATATAAAAAAAGTACAAGATGATTTTCATTTGTTATTGTGCTCATGCAACAGCAAAGAGAGTTGATTATATAAACAAGTTTATTCAGGTAATAAACCCACAAGTCTATTAATTTTCTCTGTGTATGCTTGTGTTTTTTAAATTTTTATATGATTGGTTATACTAATTTGATTTGAAAAATAATGTGCACTTGTTGTTTGTTATTTGTGTTATTGTAGACGGAAATAATCTCTTTTTAAATACTAACATGTTTGGGTCTATTACATTAATAAAGTTTTACAATTATAATAGTCAATTGATTTATTATGATTTTTTTTTCTTACAAAGGGTTGTGAAAGATATAAAAATATTTGTGAACGACTGAAGTTTAATAGTTAATATTTTTCTATTACTTCTTTCGATTATAAAAAAAATATATGTATTAGAATAACAATTTTTTTTCAAGTAAAATATAATTTTGTAAAATATTTTTAATTATGTGCAAAGCATGTATTAATTCATATATTTTATTATTCATGATTTGTTTTTTAGTGGTAAAATTTACTTATAAATTAAGTTCTTAGTAGATTTTAGATGTTTTTTCCCCTTTTCATTTTAAATAAACTAATTTAATATATATATATATATATTGTATATTTTATTTATTGTTGATTTTTGCACACATGCAAAGCACGTGTTTTATGCTAGTATATATCTATCTATTTATATCTATACTATTATTAAAAGTGTGAAGAAAATTTGGTATTTCAGTATTTATAGTGTAAATTTTCTATGTGATTTTTAAATCATGTTTTCACTTGAATTATAACTACAAATTTTAATTGAATTCTATAACTTTTCACTTTAGATTGTACTTGAATTATAACTACCAATTTTAAATGAATTTTATAACTACAATTTAAGTAGAATTCTATTTAGTGGAATTCTATAACTACAATTTAAGTGGAATCCTATTTAAAAACACCAATACTTATTTATGTATGAATTGTGCATTTAAATTCTATCACTAAAATTTAATTTAATTTTAATTGTATTAAATTATAATGAATGTATAAAATTAAAATAATATATACAATTATAATTAGGGAAAATTACACAAACTACCCCTGAACTATGACATAATTGCACGCGGTCCCCTTACGTTTCAATAATATCATAAACTACCCTTAAAACCACCTCCGTTGTAACACTTAGCCCCTTCTGTTAAAAGTCAACCTCTTCCGTTAAAAGTCAACGACGGAAAATATGAATTTTGATCAATAAAGCCTATTTTTGGAGTGAACTTCCAATTTTGCCCTTATATATGCATTCCAATTTAACCTTAACTTTTTTTTACCAAATTGCCCTCACAATTTCATTTAAAAAAATATAAAAATATTTTTTTTGTGAAAAATACATATTATGTTCCAAAACATGAATTTGTTTTTGCGAAAAAGTATATATTATGTTCCAAAATATGAATTTTTTGCGAAAAATAATTTTTTTGCAAAAATTATATATTATGTTCTAAAATATGAATTTTTCGGAAATATTTTTTATATTTTGGAACATAATAAATATTTTTTTGCAAAAAACTATTTTTCAAAAAAAAAAAATCATATTTTGGAACATAATATATATTTTTCGCAAAAAAATTATTTTTCGAAAAAAAAATTCATATTTTGGAACATAATATATATTTTTCACAAAAAAAATATTTTTCATAAAAAAATCATATTTTGGAACATAATATATATTTTTCGCAAAAAAATTATAAAGGTCAAAATATATATATATTTCGGAAAATATGATTTTTTCCGAAAAATAATTTTTTTGCGAAAAATATATATTATGTTCCAAAATATGATTTTTTTACGAAATTTTTTTTTTGTGAAAAATATATATTATGTTCCAAAATATGAATTTTTTACGAAAAATAATTTTTTTGCAAAAATTATATATTATGTTCCAAAATATAAAAAAAAATTTCGAAAAATATTTTTTTTGCGAAAAATAAATATTATGTTCCAAAATATGATTTTTTTTCTGAAAAATAGTTTTTTGCAAAAAATATTTATTATGTTCCAAAATATAAAAAAGAATTCCGAAAAATTCATATTTTGGAACATAATATCTAATTTTTGCAAAAAAATTATTTTTCGGAAAAAATTCATATTTTGGAACATAATATATACTTTTTCGCAAAAAAAATTCATATTTTGGAACATAATATGTATTTTTCACAAAAAAAAATATTTTAATATTTTTTTAAATGAAATTGTGAGGGCAATTTGGTAAAAAAAGTTGTGGTTAAATTGGAACATGCATATATAAGGGCAAAATTGGAAGTTCACTCCAAAAATAGGCTTTATTGACCAAAATTCATATTTTCCGTCGTTGACTTTTAACGGAAGGGGCTAAGTGTTACAACGGAGGTGGTTTTAAGAGTAGTTTATGATATTATTGAAACGTAAGGGGTACCGCGTGCAATTATGTCATAGTTAAGGGATAATTTGTGTAATTTTCCCTTATAATTAATAGGACAATACTTAAGTCCTCCCATACAGAACCAACTTGATCTTTCCCTCTTACATGGACCAAAAAACTTGAGACACGTGATTGATGTCACTTAAAAAATATAAATGGTTATTATCCACTATTTTCATGTGTTACAACCCAAATAAAAAATAAATCATTTTTCTGTTTCTTTTTTCCTCTCTAATTTCTTCATCGTCAACAACCTCCGTTCTGGCCATTCTCATCCCGTTGCGCCGCTTTGATCTTCTTCTTCTTCTTCATTCTTTTATTGAGATTACACTTTTCCGCTTTTTTTTTTATTTTTTTATTTTTTAAAGGTTAGTGTAATAATACTAATATTAATTGTATAGTGGATAACTTTGAACACCTAATCCTAATCTTAATTGGATAAAAATAAAATAATAGACATTTAATCTTTATACATAATGTGGATTGCATGTGAAACTCCATTTGTAGGTGTTTTAGTGGCTTATGCGTGTAAGAAAGTAAAATATATGATGATTTGCGACTTGAAAATTAGAAAATATCAGAAGTGTTAGTTTAAAATAATCATAACCCTACTTTAATTTAATTGTAATTAATAATTATAATCCCAAAATACAATTTTAATCCTAAATAAATTATAATAATGAATCCTATAAAAATAATAATGAATCGCATCTACAATTGTATTTAACAATCCTAATCCTACATTACTATAATATTGAATCATCTCAGCTATTACGGTATTTAATAATCCTAATCCTAAATGGACTATAATATAGTACAACCCTATATGGGCTTGTTTGGTAGAGCTGTGTTTGTGTTTGTGTTTGTGTTGAAATAAACAAAAAACACGTTTTTTGTTTTTTTGTTTATTCAACCAAAAATAGAAGTATGTTTGGTAGGGATGTTTTTTGGGTTGAAATTGAAAAATTAAAAATCAATAATTAAAAATTAATAATATAAATAATAAATAAAATAAAACATAATAATAATAAAAAATGAATACAATAATAATAAATAAATATAATAATAAAAAATGGACTAAATAATAAATAATAATAATAAATTAATAAAATAAATAATAAATAATATAAAACATATTTAAAAATATAATAAAAATAACAAATAATAAAAAAAATGAAATAAATAATAAATAAATATAATAATAAATAATAAGTAAATATAATAACAAATAAATACTTCATAATAATAATAAAAAATGAGTATAATAATAATAAATTAATATTAAATTAATAAAATATATTTTTAAATAATTAAAAATGAATAAATAATTTATAAATAAAATGAAATAATAATAAATAAATAAAATAAAATATATTTATAAATTAATATATAAATTAATAAATACTAAGTTAATAATATAAATAATAAATATAATATAATATAATAATAATAATAATAAATGTATACAATAATAATAAATAAATATAATAATAAAAAATGGACTAAATAATAAATAATAAAATAAATAATAAATTACATAAAACATATTTAAACATATAATAAAAATAATAAATAATAAACAAATTGAAATAAATAATAATAAATAATAAATATAATAAAAATTAATAAATAAATATAATAATAAATAATAAGTAAATATAATAACAAATAAATACTTCATAATAATAATAAAAAATGAGTATAATAATAATAAATTAATAAAATATATTTTTAAATAATTAAAAATGAATAAATAATTTATAAATAAAATGAATTAAATAATAAAATAATAATAAATAAATAAATAAAATATATTTGTAAATTAATATATAATAAATTAATAATACAAATAATAAAATATATTATAAAGTGAAGAAAGTGTAAGTGATAAACACCCCAATAAACACCAAATTCATGTTTATTCTCATATGCCTAAAATTTGCCTAAAGTGAAAAAGTGTTTTTAAACACATATATCCCAAAAATACTAACCAAATAAGTTTATAAACACAAAACACATAAACAAACACAAAAACATCCCAACCAAACAGGCCCTATATAATCCTAAATCCCTCTCTCTTTTTAAGACCCTATGCAAGCATCTCCCTCTCTCCGTCCCCATTGTCTATTATACTTTAATTTTATCTATGTTATATTTATTATACTTATGTTGTTCTTTTGATTGTATTTATGTTATTATATTCTTTCTTTCTTTTTTTGTGAATATGTTTCAGGGCAATTATACAAGTTAGGTTAGTATTTCTTTTTCTATCTTTCTTTTATTGTAATTTAATATTTATTTATTAGCTGCGATATATATATCTTGATAGGTATTGTTGTTTGATCAAACTTAATTTATTTGTTTTTTTATTTTTTAATGCTTGAATTTATATGAATATTTTTACAATACTATTTCAATAAACTTTTATTAACCATTATTCTTGAGATACTATTTTCTTCAATATTTGTATTTTGATAATTTATGATATGGTTAATCTTATTTTGTACTAATTTTTTTAGTAATATATTTATTTATTTTTAAGTAGACTTTAAATTATATATATATAATAGGATTGAATATTTTGGTGTTTAGACGAAGAAAATACCTCCCCCAGTTTGGATCAACTCTCTGATCTCCGCTAAAATTCTAATCTACCATTGGACTCTCACTCAAGGGAGAGATTGTCAAGGTACTTGGGAACCAAATTCTTTTCAAACCAGTTTGTAATATTTTCTCCCTTGATTCATGGCCGTGGTATAGATTCTTGTTAACAGTGTAATGAAATTATATAATATTATTTTTAAAATGAATATTAAAGTGTTAATTGCGTAAATATATTAACACCTTTCAAATATAATATACAAATAGATTACCAACCGAGGGACAAGAAATTGCAATAAAATTACATTAAATTAAATATTCAACATATTAAACCCATATGCAGCAGCACCGTGTATTCTTAATATCTAAACTCAAATTTAAGTACCTGCAAATTTTTACAGGAATTTCTCAAAATTGGATTCATTAAACACCGAGAACAACAAAATAGTCAGGTAATTATCACTTACTTCATAAAACAGTTCCAAACAAGCGAAGGCAAAAAAAAGAGGTAAAAACTATTATACTCAGGCACTAAAATTTTTTAGCCAAAACATCTCGGGTGGCCTGAGTGAACAAGGAATTAATCTTTGGGAGAAATGTCCAAAACTCTGAGGTCCCAAAAAGTCCTGCAAAATAATCATATATATATATATAATTGTTTAGCGACAAAATTACAACCTAACCCCATCAAACCCCCAAATTAATCATCAACCGGATCATCAGCCTCATCACCACCATCCCCCTCCGCAAACCCACCACCCATTTCACAGATCCGGTCCCACACCTCCTCCGGCACCGGCACAACAGACAACCTCGGCTGCCGGAACAACACAAACCCCTTCAATCCATCGTCCCCTTTCATCTCAGTCAAATCCACCGGCTTCCTCATCTCTCCAACCGCCCTCACATCCACAACACCGCCACCACCGCCATCATCCTCATACCACTCCCGCGCAACGGAGACTACGCCGACGATGCGGCGGGCTCTGTTGCCCGAGTGGTAGAAGTAGCAGAGGTCACCAATTTTCATGGACTTGAGGTATTTCTGGGCTTGCTTGTTCTTGACTCCGTCCCAGTTTGAGAGGCCTCCGTTGGCGGCTTGGTCCTCCCATGACCACTCTCCGGCTTCTGTTTTTAGAAGCCAGTACTGTCTCTCTCTCCCCATCTGTTTTTGGGTTCCTTTTCTCACACCAGTTTTGTGACTTTTTGGAGATGGAGGGTCGGATTGGTTTTGGTGTATTTATGGCGGGAAACGCTCTAGTTTTGGCGCCAATATAAAGTTCCCGCCAGCACCGAGAAGATATGAAAACAAAAGAAAGGGAAGCAAAGGCTCCGGCTCTGATATCAATAGAGGTCATGTCATATGATATCTCTTACGGTTAACTATTCCCTTTCTCTTTCTCTTCTATACTATTCAATTTAATCAAATTGCCCCCTCACTTTTCAAAATGCTTAAACTACCCTCAATAGTATAAGGGAGTTTAGTGAATTATTTCAGAAAAAATAATATATACTTTTTGCAAAAAAAAAAAAATTTCGAAAAAAAATCATATTTTGTTCCAAAATATGAATTTTGTTTTCGAAAAATATTTTTTTGCGAAAAAGTATATATTATGTTCCAAAATATGAAATTTTTTTCGAAAAATATTTTTTTTGCGAAAAAGTATATATTATGTTCCAAAATATGAAAAAAAATTTCGAAAAATAATTTTTTTGCAAAAAAGTATATATTATGTTCCAAAATATGAATTTGTTTTTCGAAAAATAATTTTTTTGCAAAAAATATATATTATGTTCCAAAATATGATTTTTTTCTGAAATTTTTTTTTTTTCAAAAAATATATATTATGTTCCAAAATATGATTTTTTTCCCGAAAAATATTTTTTTTGTGAAAAAGTATATATTATGTTCCAAAATATGAATTTTTTTTACCGAAAAATATATATTATGTTCCAAAATATTAATTTTTTTCCGAAAATTATTTTTTGAAAAAAAAAATCATATTTTGGAATATAATATATACATTTTTGTTCCAAAATATTATTTTTCGAAAACAAAATTCATATTTTAGAACATAATATATACTTTTTCGCAAAAAAAAAAAAAATTCAGAAAAAAAAAATCATATTTTGGAACATAAGATATATTTTTCGCAAAAAATTATTTTTCAGAAAAAATCATATTTTGGAACATAATATATATTTTTTGCAAAAAAAATATTTTTCGAAAAAAAAATTCATATTTTGTAACAAAATATGATTTTTTTCGAAATTTTTTTTTTTTGCAAAAAATATATTTTATTTTTTTCCGAAATAATTCACTAAACCCCCTTATACTATTAATTTCACTAAACCCTCTTATATTATTGAGGGTAGTTTAGGCATTTTGAGAAGTGAGGGGGCAATTTGATGAAATTGAATAATATAGGGGGCAAAGTGGACACACAAGGGGTTAGTTGATTAATCTGGATAGTATAGGGGGGTTTACTGAAATTAACCCTATCTCTTATGATTTTACAATCGGGTATAAATCGTAAATTGCACTAACACCCCTAATGTTTTGGTTAATTTTACTTAGATGCCGATCATCACAATGTAGTCCCAATGCCTCCTGAGATTTAGGGCATGTTTGGTTTGTATTTCGGATAACAGTGTTATGTTTTTTAAAAACTGAAAATTAGAAACTGTATAAAAAAATCTACTTCGTTGAGTTTCCTGAAAACTATTTTCAGAAAATTTAGTTATAAAAATATCAGTTTTCAGATAACTCATTTTTATTATTCTCATAAAGCAGTTTCAGATATACAAATTATGCAGCCCTATATTTTGTTACAATGACATCCTGAAAACATAAAATGATTTTAATGTCCTTAATATTTTAATTTACATGCAAAATATCTAAGTTATTCCATGTCTAAACCCCATACCTAATCCACCACGCCAACCACCTTTATCACCAACAAATACTGTTATCGATAAACAAATTTGGCCTTCTGATTTCCCTATTAATTTCTTGTACAATCAAAATTTAATCTTGAAGTACATATGCCTACATAATACTCGAAAATGCAAAATTAACAACCCAAATATAGTACTATATATAAATTAACAATTTATAAATTTGTACAAACAACATAACTAGTCCCACAAAAGAATTAACATAGGCCATTGGCCACTACTTATATGAAATGCATGTACATAGAAGTGATAAATATATATGTATGTATATATATATATTGTAGCTTTCTACGCCATGCAAAAATATATAGTAGATGATTTTATGTCATTTTCTCTTTCTGGGTGTAAATGTAATCAGTATTGGCTCCGAGCGTCTTTCTCGCCAAACACTCTTCGGTCGTCAATTCTCCATTTTCTCCTGCACAATTCTCCCCAACATCTACTTCTCCATCCTTCAAAAATTTAAAAATAAATAATTAATTTAAGATACAAATAAATATAAATCAACCCATAATACGAAATTCAATGAGTAATTTATTTAACTTAATATTTCAGGAACTGATCACGTACCCCATCTCGGTTTGGGTGGAGATTCTCGTCGGAAAATGTTTCCGGTTGCTTCATGGTGGCGCATGTCAGAGTAAAGCATAGGAGAAGAGCTAACATGAAAAGGGTGCTTACTTTAGACATCTTCTCTACGTTCTTTTATGTTGCGGTAAAACAATTTGCCAAAAAAATAATACAAAAAAAGCTACGGAAGAAGGAGGGATTTGAGATGAATTTATAGTCTGTTGGGGTCAGAGGGGCAAAAATGGAATTATACTAGGAACTGGTCATTTACCCTGAAATAACCACTGCTAAAAATATGAAAAAGTCCTAAGTTTAAGTATTGGCTTGGCACACTAGTAGAGTCTGGTAGTGGTTGAAAATTATGTAATGTTTTATGTTCTATGTTATGAAATTATCATGAATCTGTGTTATTAAGATATGAAATTCTTTTAAAGTAATATAAGGTAGAGTTGTATGTAGTTGTTGCATAAGATCTTATATTTTAATTTAATTTAATTTAAATTCAAGTAATATAAAGTAGAGTTGCATGTAGTTATTCCACAAGATCTTATATTTTTATTTAATTTAATTTGTTGATGTCACATGTAACATGATTACCAAAAATGTACACCTTCCTATCCACCACCACAAGTTTATTTTTTCGCCACCATTTTTATCGATAAATAAGTGGTGGTCTAAAATCAAGAAAGCTACTTGACTACGACTATGAGACTCGTGAAATTAATGGATTGACCTTATTCAATTTTAACTATTGATAATGCATAAAATGTGGCACACAAAGAGAAGATGCTAACTTAGGTAGTATTGTCACAGGTTCTGTTGAAGCGAAAATTTGCATAATCCAGTGGAGACCATTTCTTGGCACCGTGCATTCCGACGGAGTTAGTAAACTTAGACTCATTCTAAGTGATTGATTTTTCAAACATTATTTTTGGCTTCCTAAAGAAAAAAACTGTTTTAAAGGGTGTTTGGCAAAAAATTTAAAAGAGTCTTTACACCTTGGAAGAGCGTTTTAAAAAAACTGGAGGTACCAGCTTCTCAAAACAACTTCTACTTCTCTTTTTCTTTTGCAAAAAGTCGGAAGCAGAAATTATGTCAAACATGGCTTAAATACCAACAATACGCCAAGTCGCAATATCGATTGCGATTGCTGTCGCAATAACTGTATAACGAATTTGGATCCTATCTATTTTAAAAGAGAATACTGGAGGAGGTGTATCGTATTTAACTAGACGACACTATATAACATATCAAATGATACCGCGAACCATGTGTAGGAATATTACACATAATACATTAAAAAAATATTGAACATGCAATTCAAATAACAACAGTCAACATAATTCCAGAAATACTGCAAATAACTTGAATATATATAAAGATATACCTCCATCACAAAAAGAGGCACTGAATTTGTGTTTCTTCTACCCATAAGCAGAAGCCACTGGTTCTTCCTTCATGCAAGCTAGTGCTGCAATAATATTTGAAGCCTATAACTATAGCCTGTGGGAAAAGGTAGTGATGTAGTAATGCATTGGTTTAAAACCTTGTACTTTTGACAGACTATTTCCTTTTTCTTTTATCACTAAACACATTTTCCAATCCACCATCAAAACTGCTTCTCAAGTTGATTCCAAAATTCAAGTTGCAAATATACATCTGAAAATAATCCAACCCACCTAGCACTACCAGTCTACCACTATCTTCACAACAACATTTTAGGAGAACACTATATATTAGGTCCATCATAGTTTAACTTAGAAAGCAACACCTAATAAATTACACTAAAAAACAAACATCTAATCCATGCCGAAGATTATTACGAGATTTGAGGAAGAATAAAGAATCTTACTGGTGAGAAACTAACGACCTAAGTTTCCGTCTTAAGCAAGTTCTATGTCTTGAAGTTCCTCATGGCGAGCACTTCTATTCGAACTATTCCGGTGATCTCTCCTGTGTCTCTTGTGTCGGCTTTCAGAATCTGGTTCAGAAGTCCCTCCACGCCGATCCGTCTGTCACAACAAAAGAGACCATCTTTGTTCACCATTCAAATTTCATGATGCACAATATATTCCGAGAAACAATTGCAATGTTTGTTCATACATGATCAATGGCAATAAAAATTATACCTGCTTAGATTTTTTGTGGTCAGAGCCATGTCTACGAGAACTCTTACACCCATCTTTTTCATCTTCATCGAAACTCAAGTCCTCCACAGAACTTATGTGGCGTTTTCGATGCCTCTTATCCTTTTCTTTTCCTGATCTTCTGCTCCCTTCCAAAATGTCAGTCTCTGTTCTATCAAGATCATCACTTTCTGTTCCGTCCTTCATAGTTCGGCCTTTACCTGTTTTGCTTTCGAGTCCTCTTTCTTTCTCCCTCCTGTGTTTTGTCTTCCTCTTCTCTCTATCATTTCCCTCTTTGTCCTTCTTGGCCTGCAAGCAAGTAAACACGAATTTATACCCTTGGCATTCATGTTACTGTCTAAAATAAAATCTGAAGTCAAAAGCAAGACTATTAATTAAAGAATGCAATCTGAAAGTTTGTTACTATGATGCAATCACACATCTTCTAATCGTGAGTACCATTTATTTGCATTCTATACCAAGTAACAACAATTAGAGAGAGAGAGAGTAGAAAAAAAAATTATTACCAGTTGAAGAAAGAGTATTGAGAGAAATAGTACAAGAGAGAATGGAGTATGAAGCATTGTCAATATTACTGTGTGGTAGAGAGACATACTAAGGTATTTTCTTAAAATATCCCTGTTTGGGCAGGTAAGAAGTGAGTACCCAGTATCAACCCACTACTAAGTTACTAACTCGCATATTGTACTATCTTTAATACTGAGCAGGCGAAAACCCGTTTAATTAAATCACGCATCTAATAAGTCACTATCAGTGTTCAGTTCTGGACAGATTGACATGTTTGAGTAATTTTTGTCCCCCCTAGTATATAGAGTATGGTAGGCAATTATATGCATAAAATTATGTATTGTAAAAGAAGTTCAGTCCTTTAAATCATCAATTTTATTGAATTTGTATCTACTCTTTCTTCAAATAATCTGTGACATCTCAATTGCCAGACAACCCAAGCCCAAGAACCCCACCCAGCTAAACCTGACTGAGCCTAATTTTGTTTCAGAAACCAAAGCTCAACTCAGATCCTGAGCTGAAGAACAGGTTGTCTTGGACTTGAACAATAACAAGAAAGTAACAGCCAACAGCCTAAAAACAATAACACGAAAGCATACAAAAACATATTGAAAGAATTTTTTTTGTTAGAATGGGAGGGAACTGATTGGAAACCTTCTCTTCCCAGCGCTTTCTTTCCTTCTCCTTTGCCTTCTCTTTCAGTTCTGTGATGTATTTATCAAAGATCTCCCTAAAGTAGCTCTCTTCAGCAATGAACCTGCATAATGGCATAACACGATATTATGCCCCATGTTGAGCAACGGTGAACGAATATCAAATTACTAAGAAAACTCAAAAATATTAAAAACAGAATAGCAAGGGTTCGAAAATAGTACAATCTATAATGTCACATAAAAATACATACAACACTTTGTCAGAGAAGATCATCACTATTTTCATGAATACATGACATTACACAAAAACTTGCCAGCTATCAAAAGGTAAACAAGACACTGCTATGTGCATATTTGTGTACTGATAAATTAAATGTATGCAAAACTTTTCTGTTTGTGGCTTAGTTGTTTCTTATATAAATAATGGTAAAAGTTATCTTCAGTCATCAACCCTTAGGTCTTATTTCATGAATACACATACAATGTTAACCATTTCAAAAGCAAGTAAAGAGGCATGGTTGTCCAAAAAGTTTTAGATACATGCAGGCCACGTGGCCACTTATTTCAGGTCGACAAACCCCTGCACATTTGCACAGGCTGCAGCATGTTAGCCAAATAAACCACTTATAGATATAACTCCCGTCAGTAGTAGAATTCTCGATACTCCAAAGAAGGAATACAGTGGATATTTACATAAAAATTATAGGGTTATTTTCACAAACACCCCCTGAGGTTTGTCATAATCCCACTTTCACCCCCTTGAATTTGAATTTTGTCCCACCCCCTCTTTCAATTCCTTGCAAGCCTCATTGTCAGGTACAGTCGAACTGGCCCCAAGGGCGGAATTCCTTCTTTCAATCTTTCTTTGGCATCAGTCCATTTGGTCACTTAGCTCTTCATCCATCAAGGACTCTTTTATCTTTCTTCCCTTAGTTGATGTTGGTGGAATAGACCCCTAAGCCCATTCCGTCTCTTGCTATGTCCTTTCAAGCTTTACAGACTGCCCATTAGCGGTCCAATTTAGCAAACCTACTAATCGGCCTCATATTAAGCCTCCCCCTCCCGTACCCACTCCTTACTCCCACCCTCCCCATCGAATTAAAGTAACGTAAGGAGGGGCCACTATCAATTGAATAAGCGTATCAAAGAGAATGAGGTCTAGCGCCCCGGAATACCATCGAGAAAGAGCAATAGAACAAGGTGGGAATAAGATATAACAAATGGGTAGGACAACCAAGGGCAATTCAATGGCTTTATGGGATAATCGGTATACTTTCTGCGTCACCCTAATTATCACTATGTAAAATGCCTAATTTACTTTTAAAATATATATAATATTCAAGGGCAAGGAGGTAATTTCACTAACCCAAATGGGATGAAAGTGGGAATATTCAACTTTGAAAGGGTGTGAGTGGGATTTGGGCAAACCTCAGGGGGTGTTTGTGGGAATAACCCAAAATTATAACCATTTAGGTTCCAATTATACTTCCCATGGAAAAGAAAATTAACAAATGTAGGATGATCAGTGAACAAGTTCCATCATTTTGTATCACTACTGAAAATTTCATTGTTCTATAAACTAAAAAGTATTACCAGTTCTCTAGTCTATCCTCAAAAAGCAGTTTGTGATCCTCCCATTTCGACGATCCATGTATTTCCTGCAATAAAAAAATGGAAACATATTTGAACAAAATTCCTAAATTGCTCAACCGTCAAAAGTGAGAGCAGCAAATTTCTCGGTAATTGCTACACCTTTAAAGTACACAATAAATTGTAGAAATCATCTGCAGCTCTTTTACGTTTTTTTGCTTCTTTCTCCTCCTTCTCCCTGACTCTTTCCAGCAACTCATTAAACCCAAGCTGCAAAGAGAAAAAGGATAATCAGATT
Source organism: Cornus suecica (assembly GCA_963922005.1). Classification (NCBI taxonomy): domain Eukaryota; kingdom Viridiplantae; phylum Streptophyta; class Magnoliopsida; order Cornales; family Cornaceae; genus Cornus; species Cornus suecica. The sequence continues at coordinate 13,748,461 of OY998242.1, forward strand.
TTCAAAAATAAAAACAATAATAAAATTGTAAAGAAAAGTAGAAGCCTCCACCAACTCACAAATATCAAGGTGAAGAAACAAATGTCAAAAATAATATTCACTTGTAAGACACCCACACATTGTAGTCAGCACTTAAACCTTTCATCTACCTACCTCTTCAACAGTGCAGGAAATACCACCAAAGATAACATCTGAAGTAGATAAATTCTGTAAATACTACAATGATCAATTAAGGAAAAGAACAAACCTTTAGATTGATATCTGATATTGGAGGAGGGCTAATTTCTTCTAAAATTTCAGCCTTGAAATCTTCTAGTGTCCAGGTTGATGACAGTGAAATCTGCCAGTAATCCCAAAATATAAGATACCTAAGTAGCTCAGTAGTATATCAAAACACAAGGTGACAAGATTGTACCTTTCGCAACTTCAGTGCATCTTTTATTCGAGCTTTGTCCTCAGTATACTGAAACACATATAGACATACTATAAATCCGATGGCATCCAAACTTAACAATGGTAAAAGACAATACACTAACAATTTTCTGAACAATGACTGCTAGGAGTGAGGGGTGGGCAGAGCAAAAATCTTGAAATTCATGGCAAATCTATTTCCAAATTTTCTCTGCCTCATTTCTGTCAGAGAAAACCTCTCTTCCACCATAATAGACAATATTTAACCCTCTCTAGTTTTACTGTGCTGGGTACCCATGAATCCTTTCTATGTTTAGAGACTATTCATATTACCAACTAACATAATCACAGTTCACCCATCATAAGTCCTGCACAACTCTTTGTTCATGATTTTTTCCCATTTGGCGGCCGTAAAAGGGAAATGTTTTGGAATACACACTACAGCATTCACATATAACATTCCGAAGGAACAACTCTTCCCTAACTACAAGCCTTAACTGCTATCAAATTGGTCCGGATTGGACGAAAGTATCCATATACAACCTGTTTTAGCTTCTTGAGCCAAATGACCATAACATGGTTGTACCATTTCTTTTTATTCAAAGATATGTATCTTCGAACAGATTTTTTTAAACAATCATAGACTATCTCGTCTTGCCCATTTTCAATATAATCAAGACAGTAGTAAATCCATCAAAAGCATCCACTTGTAAAACAACCCATCAAAACAATCTATATATGACCTCAGCAGCAACCATCAGCTCCAGCACCAATATTTCCTTTCTGGTGCTGACATGGATCCGTAACTAGTAACTGCTGTCGCTAAATGAACCCTAAGCTTAGTCAATTTATGAAGCATATTCGGCTACAAAAGAGATGTTTCCTTACTCTTATAAGGGAGGTGTCAACCCCATACCACCAGAAAAGGCATTTCTTAACCACACCGAATTTTATAATGTTAGTCCTTTGATATGAAATTAGGACTTTGGTGGAAACTATGATTCAACCAGAATAAATGAAAAAATCATATGATGGATTGTCAGAAAAACGTTATTCTTACAAGGATATCAACCAAATATCTACCAGAATGTGAAACAGAAAAATACATGTGTAGAAAGAGTACAAGGACCTAAAACTAAGCAAACAAAAGCGTTGACTAATGGACACAAGTTAAGTATGTTACCTGTTTCTGCAGCTCCTCAGCAACATCTTCAAATAATTCTTTCGCTGTCGAACCTGAGGTATTTGATGATACTGCAAGATATGCAGGAAAATCCTTAACCTGAAAGCAAAAATACAATTAAATAAGAGCACGAAGATTACAGATGAGGAGAGACAACCAATGTCAGCAATCTGATTCAGCAGAAACTAGATAATAGCAGGTTCCATTTAAAAATAAAGAAAAAAGACGAATCAATAACCTTCACGCAGTAGTCGCGCCATTGAGTCTCAGCAGTGAGTGCTCCTTCAGCAACATGCAATTCCATCAACTTCCGGAACTCATCACGGTTTTTACGCTCTGCTTTTCTGAATTCTTCCTATATATATAGGAGACAAAAATAAGAAAAGAAGAGAAAAGACAGAAAAAGGGTTACTACCACAGAAGGGTCCATACCATCCTCATTTTCCTCTGGTCCTCCTCTTCCTTCTCTAACTCATGTACGTATTCCTGGAATTTTTCAAAAAATTAGCTGGAAAACAAAATTTGAAACAAATATTCCTTATTGGGGAATCTCACCTGAAAAATTTCCAACCGGTCAATTTTTTCAAGACGTGAGCAAGTTTCATCTGCCTCTAAGCGATCTTGAACTCTCCGCCACTGGCTGCTTGCCTGGAGGGTAAAGGTACACATGAAGTCCAACTTGATCTCTAGAACTCCAGTTAAGAGACTTGTTTATAAAAAATAAAAATAAAAAAAGGAAACATAAATTTAGAACCCTGCTAAACATTACCGTTATAAAATCACAAGATTTCAAAAATTTCAGATATTCCATTCGATTCCTCTTATGCTCCTCCAATGCCTTTACACGTTCCTGGTCAAAATCCGAAAACAATAACACGAAGAGCACAACAGCACCAGTGATGAGGTTCATCAATAAGTGAAAATTTCAGTAAACACATAAATCGTACCAACTATACTTGATAGATGTTAGCCATAGCAGTCACAACATCTTAACTGAAGCAAACACCATATATAAAAAAACTATTCAGATCCTAGTTCCAAATGTTGTTTATGTTTTTTTAGGAGAGTTTTGCCTTAAAAAAATTTAAAACAGCAGCAGCCCACTAGCCTGTTTGGTATATTTCTCCTCCCCAAATGTGAGGTTGAGAGTTCAAACCCCACACACAGGGTGTTTTGGGTATGTGCACCATCACCATTACACAAGACTCATAAAAGAAGACCAAAGGGACATCTAATTTGTACAATACAAATAACAAAGTACTTACTGCTTGGGGTCAATAAAAAGGCAGTATTAATTGATCAAAACCAAAGGTAACAAGACTGCAGGAACAGAAGTCCCCAGAGTTATAGAGTTGACAAATTATCCCACTCTTAACTATTGACTTAAGATATATAAATTTCAAGCAAATAAAATGTTGTGTACCCAAAAGGGAGGGATGGAGTGAGTGACTTAGAAATGCATTTGCCTGAGAAAGAGCGAGGGTTAATTATTTCTGTAAAAAGAACGAAGAAATAATTATTGTGTCTACAATCATAAAGAACCAGCTTCTAACCACTGGGAAAAATAATAAGAGCAGTGCTATTAGCCCATCCCACCATCAAGAAAGTTAGGTTTAATGTTTCCTTCTTGACTACAAGTATGCATAGCACACATAAGACCTGTGGAAATGCTGAAGTATTTACGAAAAACTGCGAACTATTTCCTCTTCTTTCTTCTCTATGCGTGGCGGTTCATGTGTGTAATATGTTAAAACAGCTCCTGGCTAAAAAAAATTGGAGAAAAGAGAACTAACCCTTAATAGTTCTATTATTCAATAAATAAGTTGACTACAGCATAGATTAGTTATATGTCGAAGAAAACCACCTTTTCCTCAAGTTCCTCCATAAATTTGTTGAAGAACTGTTCACGGTCTTTAGCTCTTTCAACAGCTCTGAACCGTTCATCATCTTCAAATATAGCGATTGCTTTGCTGAAGGATTATGAAAAGTTCAGTTAGTATATAAAAATTTAGAGGATAATTCCCATACGACACATGTTGTCTATGTGAAATGAAGGCTTCTCAATGTGGCATTTATTTTGGACAAGAAACAACTTGAATAATTGACATTTATCCAACAAGAATTCAAAGTTATTATATAAATTAGACAAAGAGCTCTTTCATTCTGAAATTTAAATACAATGATATACAAAACAAAACCACAGATCAGCACATGGCTTTTAGTAGAAAAGAGTGGAGAAAGATGCGGCCAACCCCAGTAGTACTAGATAAAGGATGATGAAGATACACGCATACATCAAAAACTTCTAAAACACTCAAGGGAAGACGTATACCTCCATCTTGTGGATGCCTTCAATTCTTTGGACTCCTGTAAAGAATTGAACATAAAACTACATATTAAAACAGATCATGTAAGAGTTATAGAAGAGATGTCAAATGCAATCAAAGAACTTACTTCCAACATTTTTTTAAAATCTTCTCTTGCTCTTTTCTGCTTAGCACGCCTCTCTTCTGCATCCTGTTTTTTTTTGTCTCCCAAGAACTGTAATACAAAATTAGTAACATACTTAAACATGTAGTAATATACTCGGTAGGGAGAAGTTCTAGCATAATAGGTGGCAATTAAACAGTTTAAGAGGATAAACTCAAACATAATGTAACAAGAACTTTGTTATGAAGGCCATGGGTGTAAACATTTACCTCATTAAAAGCTTGCTTCCGTTCACCGAGTGATCTCAGAGCACTATACCTTTTGTCGTTAATTATCACTCTCATGGCCTGATTTGTTTACACTTGATATCAAAGACTTGAAAAAATATGGAATTACAGAAATACATTTGTATAGCAAATAATTCACCTGATCCCAAGACCAATCAGACCCGATGTTTGCAGACTCCAGAAGTGCTTTGAATGCATTTTTTGCCTCCTTCGGAGATAATTATAAATAGTTTAATACCCGATAAAAACAGTATAAAGAATAGTATACGAGTCTAGTTCAAAATGATACCAGTTTACTTTCATAAACTAAGGGGGTTTTGTCCATTATTTTCTCTCCTGAAGCACTACTGTTGGCTTCTCCAGCAATTCCAGTATCTTTCTTGGCTTCCTTCATAGCATAAACCATGTCAAGTTGGAGCATTGTGTGTCAATTATCAAGTTTTATCAACGAACACAAATCAATAGCTTATATATTCGTTAAAACGACCTAGATATACCTCTATATCCACTGCAGAAACTCCATTTGATATTACAGCATCCTGATCTAATATGTTGTTGAAAGTACTCCTGCAAGATAACATATCGAAAGCAGAGTAAACCTTTCCAATAAATAAATAAAATTGCAACATATTAATCCAGTTTAATCAGGAAATACTTTGATGTTGGAAGTGTATCTGCTGAAGTTATAGTTTGTTCAACACTTCCACCAACAGAAGCAATTGGTGTGACAGTTTGATCAGATATCTGCTCTCCAATTGCAGTTGTTGTCCCAGTAGACTGTGTAATAGATAAGACTGGAGATTCAGAAGCCACCACCGGTTGTGGGTTAATTGCAGCAACTACAGGTGTCACTGGAATTGGACTTGACACTACTCCGCGAGCTGGGGTAGATGAGGTATCTGCATCAGGGGATGGAACTTCAACTGTAGAGAAGGAAGAAGCAACTGAGGCATGAGAATCTGCACTCTTTACCACCTGCGATTCATTGATAGATGCCATTCTTGCTCGAGCTAACTGTAAGCACGTATACATTAAGCCTGATAAGAGAATAATGAAAGAAAATTATGATTAGTGTACAGGTCTTTGTAGGGGATGAAACCTTGAGTTCATCGGGCATTGTCCACTTGGATTGTTTGGTGAGCCTGTTGTAGTAGTACCTGCAAACACATTATGAAGTACAAAAAAATTGTCCATAAATTGCACAGTTGGATATCCAATTACTACAAAGAGTACAAACGGGAAACTAAATATGCATCAAACCCACTTTCTTCCAGCGGGGCTTGTGACCTCTTTCCAGTCAGTTGATGCATCCGCTCTCTGTTAGTTAAAAGAAACTGAATAAGTGGCAATTACTATAGAACAAAAGATCTTTCTTAATGAACGAAACTTCAAAAAGAACCACTTCCAAGTCATAGTAGTGACATAACAAGATTTTAGACAAGGATATAAACCACAGGCCATATTAAATAAGGAGCCGGGAGGAGCAAACTAAACAACAATCCAACAGGGGAAAAAACAATAGGCCATATAAGGCGCTGAGGGAAATAAACCAAAGAAGTTCACAAGACAAGCAAAGGCAGAGTTCAATACAAATGAAAAATTAGTTATGAGGATAGATGAATGTGAAGGAGATTATACTGCAAAGCAGTGTTGGGCTTAATTAAGATGGTATCTGAAAAACAGCCCACTTACTATGTGACTCACCTCAATTAGTGTCATTAATTCTAGAGGCTTCTCCCAGCTAGATAATCCTGTCTTTTTGTTATGATAATATCTGAATAGAACACATGAAAAAAGTTATGTCAATTAAAATGTAGTAAAGAAAAAAAGTACAAACATATATCAGTACTCCTTCCACCCCAATATCAGTCTCATTTTGGGGATAATGGTTTTCTGGAAAAGGAAATAAAGGAATTGACACCTTTTCAGTACAACCTTTCCGCAGCAGCTATTTTAAAAGTGAGAAAGAGATCAGGCTTCATTAGAAACACAGTTAGCTTGTCTCAGCTGAAAAAATAATATGGGTAAAAAGAAGATATTTTTTGACATTCTGATAGTAAATAGAGCCGCTCAGTTTGGAATAGAGGAATATAAAACTGATCAGTCCGCTCAAGAGATTCATGATAACCATATTATTATAAGAAGTGATATTGGAGAGAAAAGAATGAATTGTCACCCCTACATTTCCTCATGGACAGATAAGGGGAAGATGGTGTCAGGCCTCCCAGTGGGAAGCAACACATGAGACAGGGTTCCTTTATATTTTTGTGGCAAAAGCAAATTGTAACACTAAATATTACAAGGAGACAAAGGATATTCAATATGAAAAATGTCCAAATATTGGCACTCTGAATAATTTTTTAAGACATTGGGAGCAGAGGCCTCAACATCACATGTCATAGGAAAACAAAAAGGCAGTGTCACAACCAGGATGTCCACAAGCTATGCAGCCAGACCACTTGCAAGCCGTCCAATGTCAAGCTAGCCACACCATATTATTTTTTAAAATATTAGGAATTTTTTTATCCTGTATATATTTCATTTATTCTTCGCTATAGTTGTCTATAGAAAGTGGAATTTCAACTGCAATTCCTATAAAGTTCCAGAAATCTGTCATTAGCATGAAAGAATATATTGCCCCTTAGGTTAATCTTTAGCTGCATAATAACAGACAATCGTCGTCCCACAAAGAGCGATTCAAGAGCAAACAAGTTACATACTAGCGATGCAGGACAGTACCAGAACATATGAAACAATGACCGAAAAAGGTATGCAAATATAATATGAACCACATCTCAAAGAATCAAATACCTTCTTCCATCACGAGAAACATGCTCTTTCCAGTCTGATGGAGCCTTTTCAATGGGTTCAGGCTGGGCAGTTGTCTGAAATTTATACAGGATATTATAGATAATGTAATCTTCACACAGTAGCAAAGGAGCAGAAAACATTCTCAAGTAACACGGATAAATCATATATAAAATGACAGGGATCGGGTACGCACAGTAGCAGAAACTGAGGATTGTTCACCAGTCTGCTGAACCGGTGTGACAGAATTTGGGATCTGGCTTCCGGCTGACAACCAAGGTTGTCCAGGAGCAGGGGGCGGATTCATCTGAGGTATCGGCTGGTAATGGGTCATGGCATCGGCATTTAATTGTAGTTGGCCAGAGGAAGGCATAGAATACTGAAACAATGAATTGAATAAAGCTAAGGTCAGAAGACATCAGTGAGTCCAATTCATCAACCATGAGAGCACTTGCAGTTCTTACAGAATATGACAAAGAGGGCGGCATTCTCGGGCCACCTAAGTTAGGCATATAATTATTTGGGATCTGAGGATTTTGCTGAGACTGTGGGGAAACAAATGCACTAGGCCTGTTTGGATGAACGTCTGCCCCTGGAATTGCCTGTGATGGCAGCAGATTATGTCCTGCCTGAGCAGGCCTTGCAGGTAGCTGCTGCATGTGTTGAGGAAATTGGTGTTGCTGATTGTGAGAAGGCAATCCAATGTTAATCTGGACAACGGGCTGATATTGTTGTGAAGCCACTGGCATATAGGGCTGTGACTGCTGTGCTGGAACCTCAGTTCGAAACTGCAGGAGGTTTAAATAGATAGTTGGCTAGTTTAGATTTTGCCTTACTTAAACATACACAGACACACACACACAAGCATGCACACACATCAATCAAACTGAGAAAAAAATAATAACCTACTTGCATTGGCATTGACGGATGAGTATTTTGAGGAGGACCAGCAACAAAAACAGGAGGTCGAAGAGGCTATCCAGCAACAAAACAAGAGCCAGCAATAAGCAGAAAAGATAAATAGATGAACATGGCATATAAAGAATATTGTAAATAAATACTTATGGAAACATAAGGTCAACTTATTTACAGCACTGACGGCTGAAAAGAAGTCTTCCCTCAGTTTCGGTTTCAATTAATTGGTTAAAAAATGTTTCAATTATATAAGACATGCGTGAATCAATTGTTCGTTAGTGTCCCTAAACCTCGAGCTTAGAAACATATGATATGCCTTACATACTTGTTTAAAATGGAACAAATGAGAAACAAAGGGCAGATTAAAAACACATAAATGAGATATATGTTTTAAAAAAGGAACATTTCTATATATGCTATCTCGTTCTAATATATAAACAATTTAATAACTTATTTTCATTTCCTTGCAGGTGCTGAATAATGAGAAGAATGATACCGGGAAAAGCTGCAAATGCGGTAGTTGGAATTTTTATACCTAGATGCAAAAGGCAAAAGTAGAAGGTACTAGCACAGTTCAAATTCTAAAATAGAAATTTCACACACCATTATACTCGTGGCACGTGGACAATGAAGTCCTTCAATAATTGAAGTCCTTAAAGTTCTAAAGTAGCTCACTTCTTGAAAACAATATTGACTCGTCTTTTTATTTAAAAAAAACAAACATGACAAGTTAAGTGCTTAAGTTACCTTTCAGACTATGGTGTGATATTTGTAGGATCTGACTTCTGAGTGATAGATAGCCAGATCAGTTCTGAATTCTGACATATGGAAAGAGCAATGGTGGATATAGAGGGAATTAATCTAAAAGGAAACCTCCCTTGAGATGATTATCGTAAGAGATCGCATATCTCTATTTGTTGATAAAATATCAATTGGGTCTTCATCAATAGCATATTAAATCCATAATAAGAAGGTGAGCATTCATTTAGTGAGGGAAAGGTAGGAGCCGAACATCCATTTCAATAGAGAAAGCTACGAATAGTCACCATGAGACTAGATTGAGGAAAATGTATCACGGTTCCTTTTGTTTATTACTTCCAAAAAGAAAGTTACAAGTGATCGCTCTGCGACTAGAATCAACGGACTGATGGGAGGTGTGTCCAAACTCCCAAGGACTTCTAAAACATTAAATAAGATGGAAGTAAGCAACTCGTAGAGATAGAGGGACGATCAGGCACGGATCCACCTTAGGACATCAGCCCCCACCGATTTTTTTTTTATATATATATTTTGTCCATAAAATTCTAAAATTACAAAAAGATAATATTATGTAACTTTGCCAACCCCCCCCCCCCCCCCCCCACCCAAAAGTTTCTAGATCCATCACTGCGGGTGATAGTAAAGCTGAAAGAAAATATTGAAAACTTAATAAAGACAAAATAGTATAAAATTCTGTAGATGATAAACCTACTTTTTGGATCACAATTAGGCAATAATGTAAGCTATCAAAGTAAGAACGACCCATCCTTCCCTTATTTGAGCCTTATAGTAATTAAACCTTGTCCTAAAACACGAATTCTCTAATTACTGCTTCAAGCAAGCATAAGGACCCACAAAAATAATAGTAGCATACAAATTACATAATTTTTACGAAAAAATATTTTAATTATAAACCTACCAAAAACCAAAAACAAAAAAAGGCAATATACAAGTAAAATCATAATCCAGACATGCTACCTGTATGCCAGAAAATTGAGCATTATTGGCCATTCCAGCAAAGAAACAAACCTCTGTACACAATGATCATCACTAGCATGTTAGCGATCTTCACTAATATGATCTAAAATACACAATAATACGGTAACTCAAAAATCATCAAAAAGAGATAAATCCGAATATTTGGTTAACTACTTTATACATGGGATAAGTGTCAAAACTATTTTCAGAGCAACATCTTGTATCTGCACACATACACAATATGGAATATTCAAAAATAAAATAAAAAACCTCAATTTCTCCCCAAAAAGATTAAAAAAACATGGATGGGGAAAAGTGAGCAAGCTACATTGTAAGGAACTTTAATATGACATGATATGCATCATTTAGAAAAAATGCTAAAACCTATTTAATTAAGTAAGGGGAAAATTAAAGAATATTCTAACAGCTCTAGACCCAAATTTCTAAAATCTGTTGTTATATGGCACCCTTAATTCAAAAGAAAAGTAAACCCACACAAGAGAAAATCAGATAAATAAATCAAGCCCCGTTTATCCTTGGTGGGATAGAATAAAATTCTTCAACTAGGTCTAGCAAAAAAATTCAAAACTGGAACTGGACATGTTTTTTCCTAATAATTTCTATAAAAAATTACAACTTGACATGTTCTTTTTTCAATTAATATTTTTCCCTGGAAAATTCGCACCAAAAAGGAACTAGAGGAAATAACCTAAGCACAAAATGAACCATCTATATAAATATATATATATATGTGTGTGTGTGTGTGTGTGTATAGGTAAAAAATTGGGCTTCTTCAATTTGGTGTATGCCACAAAAAAATTAACAATTCTTTTCCGTTGAATCGAGAATCCAAAGAAAAACCCCCAAAGTCAGTGATGATATAGACATCGAATACCAGCTGTGAAGAATCTGAACAATTTGTTCAGAAATTAAACCCTAGAAACGACTCTAAACCCTAATAGTTCCATTCTGAGAACTTAAAATTAAAATTGCAGAATCAGTGTTTATCGCATTGAAGTGAGTTTGTGACAAATTAAAAAAATAAAAAATTGGGAACGAAGAAACAGAGAATTTGTGGTGACGATACAAGTAGAGTGAGTGTGTAAAAATCGAACCAGTGTTGTGTTGTTAGGGCTTGAGCGTGAACTGAAGGGAAGAGTGAACAGACTAACAAAGTACGCGCAAATATAGCTTTATTTAAGTTTGTCAGAGTTTTCAGTCTTTGATACCAAACTCGGATTTATAGGAAAAGTGGGTAAAAAAATCTTTCTTAAATTTTTTGGATTTTTTTTATATTTTCGTTTATAAATAATTTTATAAGATTTTTGTTTATAAATAATTTTATTAGTATATCTATAATTATATTTGATATTGTAATCTTTTAAAGGATGAATGATTTATAATGTACAGCTGTTTGTTTGTTTTTTGGATCACAAATTTGTCCTATTTTTCTTCAAAAGGAAAAATTATAATTTCATTTATATTTCTTCTTCTAGCCCTCTTTTCTTTCTACATAAGAGAGCTTAAATATCTTATAAACATGCCGATGCAATATAATACAAAGTGTTTTTTTACAAGGGGTAAATGGAAATATCTAATTATAATTATACTATTAATTGTTGTAGTTGGTGTTATTGTGTTCATTTATCAATTTAAGTTATATCTTATTATTGACATCATAAATGAGCTAGCACATAAAATTATATTTTAAAGAATAAATTGGTAAAGATGGGCCAGACCGGCCCGCATAAGAATAAGCCGAGTTCCAGAAATAAAGGGTTGCTTGGAGAAGGAGCCAATATTAGAGTTTCCATTTTATTGCATCTCTTTTAAATATAAATAACTAGTTTAAGTTTTATCATTTTAATTTAGGTTATTTATCTGTTTTATTTAGTTGTTATCTTTTAGTCAATTTTAGACTATAAATAATATACATAGATCTCAGTTTTAGGGGTTCTCGACCAAACACCAAATTTATTATTTATGCTACATTAGCAACCTTATTTTTATTAGTGCAGGTTTTCATTAATGCACTTTTAATTACCGTATCTTTTCAATTCCCTGCACTACTTTAAATTTCTTGCAAATCGTATCTTCAATACCATTTATTTTCCATGCACTATTTCAATTCCAGGTCTTTTTTAATTTATTGCAATCGTTTCTTTCAATTCCCTTATCTCATTTTTCTTATTTTTCTCGGTTACTGAAATTTCTCTTTGTTGAGACAATCAGAACTCATTCGTGTGAGTTGAGTTATCTCTCGTACAAATTGTCTGATTCTATTCATTTTGTTCAAAAGAGATGAAGACTTGTTCCCTTTTGAACCGATTGAACTCCGTCGCCGGTTCTGACATGCCCGCATCTCACGGAACAATAAAATCGGACTAGGCCTACTGCCGATTATTTTTTGGAGCGAACACTTATAAAAAGTGAACTACTTTATCATTTAAGTTCGAAATGTATTCAACAATTTTCTTTAAAAAATAAATTGTGAGAAGTAACATTTGTTATAATAATGAAGGAGACAAATAAGAGTGTAAAAGATTAAATTTGTAATATTCTTAAAATTGGTCAATTTGTAACGGGAATATTATTTTGTTATATATATAAGGGTGACTCATTTGTATTGAAAGTTGTCTCACATCGACTAAAAGACAAAACCACATTTATATCATTCCCTATAAATATAGGATATCTCATATTATATTGTGTGCACAAATAAAGAGAGAATAGAAGAGATACATGCTAGTATTATTCTTTGTGAGAGTTAGGAATAGTATAAGCTTGTATTATTCCGGTGATACAAGTGTGAGTATACATTGTATGTGTGCGTGTGTTTGATCTCTTGATCAACCCCTTGTAATCCTCTCTTTGATCAATAGTGAAACGATGCTCTTAGTGAATGTATGTTTATTTTAGCTGAACTACTATAAATCTTTGTGTCCATTGTTTGGTGTGTGTTTGTCTGTGTTTGTGTGCGTTTTCTGATTTGCAGGTACACACGGCTTCTAACAGTGTTCTTGGGCGGGTGTAAAAACCCTAACAAGTGGTATCAGAGCTCCAGGTTGGAGAAAATCCTGAAGCCGTACATTCTGGTCCAGATTTGGACAAACAAGTTACACGAAATCAGAAACCGACCACACCATGAGCTTCGCCTCAATGAGACGAAGCCAGGACTGAAAAGCACGTGGCGAAAAGAGCGTCCATGCGCCGACGTAAGTTCCAGCCATATTTTTTGGTTCTAAAGCGCAACAGTTTCATTTCGGGGCTGTTTCGCGGAGCATCGTTGATCTCACCAAGGCGTATAAATATATCAACGGAAAACTCTTTCGGAGACGAACGTTTAGGCATAAAAAAAGCCCCATCAGAATTAGCACGCGCCCCCACGCACAGCTGGAAGAAATTACGAGGTGGTCGGAAAAGTTGCTGGAAAAACCAATCTGGTGATCAAAATTTTGGGGAAAAAGAAGCAGACGTCAGCGCCACGTCAGTAAGTCAATGCCACATAATCGGTGAGTCTGCCACGTCAGCAGAAGCAACGCCACGTTAGCAAAGTTAAACTGCCACATCATCAGTTTTGTCTTTTTGTGTTAAAATTTGTTTAGGCCCGTTTGGAGTCATTTTTTACCCTTTTTTACGCAATCAGAGGTGTTTTTAAGGTTTTGGATTGCTCCGGATGTAACCGTGTGATCAGTTTTGTATAATTTGACTCTTAATACCTCAAATAGGCTCAGTGGGAGCTATGGAAAAAGATAAGACAACAATGATCGATAAGTTTGAGGGTACAAAATTTTCCTATTGGAAGATGTAAGTTGAGGATGTGTTATTCCAAAAAAAATTGTTCTTGCCATTAGAAGGGAAGAAGCCAAAATCAATGAAAGATGAGGATTGGATAATTCTAGATCGAAAGGCTCTCGATATGATCAGACTGACGTTGTCAAAGTTCGTCGCCTTTAACATCAAGAATGATAAGACAACAAAGTCTCTCATGGATAGTCTTTCGAAAATGTACGAACAACCGTCTGGAGTGAATATGGTACATCTCATCACTAGATTAGCAAATCTGAAGATGTCCGAGAATGGGAAGGTTAGTGAACACATCAGTGTTTTTAATGATTGTTGAGCAGTTGGAATCAGTTGAGATGCCAATTACTAGCAAAATGAAAACGACTTTTCTTATAAGCCAATTGCCAGAGAGTTGGAGCGTTACAGATCCTGCAATCAGTAACTGTTCAGGGGTGGAACCGTTACAGTATGATTTCGTAGTGAGTATGATACTCATAGAAAATATCAAAAGACAGAGTGGATCAGGCTCTTCTAACAGTGGCTCGGCATTGAATGTCGACACCAGAGGTAAAAGTTCGAACAAGAAGAAAGACGGAAACCAAAGGCGTGGTCGTTCTAAGTCGAGACAGGGAAGACCACATGGAAGATCACAGTCTCAATGTCTTAGAAATTATAAAGAGATTGAGTGTTGAAATTGCGGCAAAACTGGTCACCTCAAGAACCAGTACAGATCCCCGCAGAAGGTAGCTGGGAACAAGATTGAGGCAAACATTGTCTTAGAAGAAGCTGATGATGCGTTGATATGCTCTTTGGAGAGCAAAGAGGAGTTTGGGGTCTTGGACTCTAGAGCATCATTCCATGCCACCTCAAGTCGAGAGCTATACACTTGGAAACCTTGGCAAGGTTTATCTAGGTGATGATCAGCCCTGCAGTGTAGTTGGCAAGGGTGAAGTACATATCAGACTCAACGTATTGATATGGAAGTTGAAGGATGTCAAACACATTCAAGACTTGAGGAAGAACCTAATCTCAGTAGGTCACTTGGCGAGTGAAGGTTATGTGACCACTTTCAATGCAAAATAGTGGATAGTTTCCAAATGGGCTATGACTATAACACGAGGAAAAAAGAGCGGTACGTTGTACACTACCACCAAAACTAGCACGTTGATAGCAGTTTTAGAAAGCAAGGAGGATCACAATTTGTGGCACCATAGGCTAGGTCACATGAGTTAAAAGGGGCTTAAAGTTATGCTCGCAAAAGGAAAGCTACCAGGCCTAAATTTGATTGATATCGACTTCTGTGAGGATTGCGTATTCGGTAAGCAGAAGATAGTTAGTTTTCAGAAAAGCGATAGAGATCTCAGAAAGAAGAAATTTGAGCTAGTTCACACTGATTTCTGGGGGACAACAAATGTCTTATCTATTGGCGGAAAGTCCTATTTTGTCACCTTCATCGACGACCATTCCAGGAAGGTATGAGTTTACTTCTTGAAACATAATTATGAGGTGTACGGTATGTTCAAGAAATGGAAGGCAATGATAGAGAATGAGACAAGTTTGAAGATAAAGAGGTTAATACCCGACAATAGTGAAGAATATCAGGACACCGGGTTCAAAAACATTTGCTATGAGAACTGTATCAGATTGGAGAGGACTGTTCCACGTACACCACAATAGAATGACGTAGCAGAACGTATGAATCGGACATTAACTGAGAGAGCCAAAAACATGCACATTCGGATAGGGTTGCCGAAACAGTTCTGGGCAGAATCAGTTAATACAACAACGTATCTTATTAACCAAGGTCCATCAGTACCATTGGATCACAGAATACCAAAAGAGGTATGGAGCGGTAAAGAGGTAACACTTTCACATTTAAAAGTTTTTTTTATTGTGTTACATATGTACATGTTAGTGATAATGTGAGGGATACGCTTGATCCCAAGTCACATAAATGTATTTTCATTAGCTACGGCGGTGATGAGTATGGCTACCGCATATGGGATGATCATAACCGAAAGGTGATCCGAAGTAGAGATGCAGTGTTTAATGAAAAAATGATGTACAATGATATGCACACAACTACCTCAGAGCCTACAACACAAAGTGATCCTGTGTGTGCTGAGTTAGATGATGTTCAAGATAGCGAGAGTACTAAGTCAGAAGAACATATTGAAGATGGCACTACTCAATAGGATGATACACCGCAGTCTCCAACTCCTATTCCTATACCTAGGAGGACTTCACGACCTCATGTGCCGAACATGAGATATCTGAATTATTTGTTGCTCATAGATGGAGGTGAACTAGAATACTACGATAAAGCATGTAGTGCAGCAGATGCGAGCAAGTGGGAGTTTGCGATGGAAGATGAGATAAAGTCTCTTATCTCCAACAAGACATGGAAGTTAACCAAGCTCTAGGTGGGAAAGAAAGCTCTCCATAACAAATGGTCTACAGGGTTAAAGAGAAATATGATGGTTCTAAGAGGTACAAGGCGAGACTCGTAGTAAAATGTTTTCAGCAGAAAGCGGGAATCAACTACACTGACATATTTTATCTGATTGTGAAACTGAATACCATTCGTTCAGTTCTTAGCATTGTTGCAACAGAGGGTTTGCACCTAGAGTAGTTAAATGTCAAAATTGTTTTCTTCCATGGTGACCTAAAGGAGGAGATTTATATGCAGCAGCCAGAAGGTTTCTCAATGAAAGGTAAAAAGAAACTTGTGTGTAAGTTGGAAAATAACTTGTATGGTTTGAAACAAGCTTCAAAACAACGTTCTTGGGCGGGTGTAAAAACCCTAACATATTTAACCATCCCTCTCGACCAATTGCGTTTTCTGATGAATCCTCATCTGCCTTTCCAGATCTTTTTTAATTATAAGGCAAGTTTGGCATTGCAGTTCTTCTCCCTTCATTCGGAGAGGTCGTAAATTAGGCCGAATGAAATAGATGGTCGAGCTTATCATTTCAAAACATACCTTTGTTAATGTTCAAAAGCGTCCTTTGGATTTAGTAGAAAATGGATATATGAAGTTCGTTCTATAGGGGTATTTTAACTATTTTATAACATTTGGAAAGGGTTAGTATGTTAGGAAACATATGTATTTTTCAAAACCCGATCAAATTATAGATGTCTTTTATTAATTCAAATTTTAAAAGAGTAAATCTAATTCACTCACCCACTGTAAAGTTATAATGTTACTATAAACTTGTTTGATTTCACCCTTATGCTATGTTTGGTTTTGAGGTTAGAATGGTGAGCAATGGATGAGAGAGTGATAAGATAATTATTACTAGGATAAATTACAGTTTCACTCCCTCTTGTTTGGACATATTACACTTTTCCCCATCTTGTTTGGATAACTATAGTTTCACCCCATCTTGTTTGGACATAGTAACACTTTGCCCCCCTATTGTATGATTTCAGGTGTGATTTTACCTAATTTTCCTTCATATTATATTATAATTTTATGATTAATTTCAATAACCCCCCTAAACTATTGAATTTTCACATTGCCCCCCCACCATAATGGGTAAATTACAGTTTCACCCCTTAAAATTCGGAAAAATATTTAAAATTTAATATATATATAATTAGAAAAAATATATAAAATTTTGAAAAAATATATAAATTTAGAAAAAATATATAAAATTAGAAAAAATATATAAAATTTAAATATAAAAATATGTATATATATTCCAAACCAATAAATGGTGCAATCTCTAATCTGTACACATGAATGGAAACATAGGATGGTTCATTAAATATGATTTTATATTTTGCAAGGAAGTTAACACACCAAGATACAACTTTCACATCTACCTTCACGAACACACTACAAGGTCTATATGCCCAAATTAACAATAAGCTGAAATGAATAACAATCCTTATTTACCTAGACAAGAAATTAAAACTCATACAATTTTGACTCCATAAAAACCCAAACTTTCAACATTTTATTTTGAAACCGCAAAATAACACACTAAAAGATATGACTAATGAATGATTCATGTGATGTATTTTTTATTTCTACAACACAACCCTAAAATAGTCTACTATGTGTTTTCCGAATTTTATATATATTCTTTCGAATTTTATATATATTTTTTGAAATTTATATATTTTTCCGAATTTTATATATTTTTCCGAATTTTATATATTTTTTCTAATTATATATATATTTCGAATTTATATATTTTTTACGAATTTATATATATTTTACGATTTTTATATTTTTTTTGAATTTTATATATTTTTTGAATTTTATATATTTTTTCTAATTTTATATATATATAATTTGAAAATTTATATGTTTTTCAAAATTTATATATTTTTTCCGAATTATATATATATATTTGAATTTTATAAAAAAAATTTGAATTATATATATATTTTTTGAATTTTATATATATTTTAAAATTTTAAATATTTTTTCTAATTTTAGGGGGTGAAACTATAATTTACTAATTATGGTGGGGGCAATGTGAAAATTCAATAGTTTAGGGGGTTTATTGAAATTAATCATAAAATTATAATATAATATGAAGGGCAATTAAATAAAATCACACCTGAAATCAGACCATAGGGGGCAAAGTGTTACTATGTCCAAACAAGAGGGGGTGAAACTGTAATTATCCAAACAAGAAGGGGGAAAGTATAATATGTCCAAACAAGAGGAGGTGAAACTGTAATTTACCCTTATTATTACTATTTTTGTTTTTATGATTAGTTTAAGGAAAGGGATAGAGGGAGGAAGTAATGAGGGATGACGGTGCTCGTATGCCAAAACTTGAGCGGGTTAGAGAAAATAAGTAATTACTCAAAATATTATTTTTAGTATTTATAATAATTTATTTATGGAAAAATTATAGTTTCACCCCTTACGATATGATGTATTACACCGATCCTTATCTTTTGGAAAATTACAATTTTACCAACTGATCAATGTTCAAATAGGTGATCGGAGTTGTGAATTTACTTATAATCATTAATAGGTGCTCAATATTGGTCATTTTTCGCCCCTATCTTGCGTTTATTATGTCTTTACATTCCGTTACTTGGTATTTTTGTCTCGTTTGTATATGTAAGCATGTTTTAAGAACTTAATGAAGAAATAGAGCTAATCTCGGTGAATTAATTGAGTTCGTGTTCGTTTCTATCTTGAGAAAGGAATCAAAAGGGGTGCCAGAGCAAAGAAGAGCTACCGGAGGGCAAAATGGTCATTTCCTGACATCACTATCTCACCGAAAGGCAAAAATGTTATTTTCAGACATTATTACTTCACCCAAAAGCATCGGGAGTCAAAGACGACCAGACTAGCTCAAATATGAAAAAACGAGTTTTTATAGCAAAATATGCATCATACCCTACGTCATCAGAGGGAAAAAGAGGCAGACTGGACCTGAGCTACACTTTGGTTTGTGAGCCAAAGGGGGACCTTATGCCCCAGACCTACACCCAAGCGTAGGTCAGGAGCGTAGGTCCCACCTTGTGGCCACGTGATCCCTTTACGTGTAAAAGTTGTTTCGGAAATTTTCAGTTTTGACCCTATTTTGATATTTTTAGTGATCGATGATTCCAGAACTCTACATACAGGCTTATACACATATTTGCATCAGATTTTATAAACATTATTCATGTATTATGAAATTACAAAAAAGGGCAACCATTAGGGTTTCCCTCTCTTGTCTATAAATATGAGAGGGTTATGTTTAATTGGGGGAGTTCTGGTTATGATTTTCACGTACGTTCATTCATAGAGTTCTCACGTTCAAAGTTCAGACTTGCTTCCATTGAAGAAAACCACTATTGAAGACCTAAAGATCCGGAGAAGAAGGCCATGTAGAGCGTTTCTACACCGACAATGCAAACTCTCTCTGCCATGATCAACTAATTCGGTATTTAGGATTTTCTCGCAAAACCCTAGCCAAGTAATGTAGTTATAATTTTATATTCAATTGTAGAGAGGGGAAACTGTGACTATACTGTGATGATTGTGTTAGATAAAATGCTGTTTTTATTTGTGATACAAGTTTATATATTTGAATTGATTATTGTCTTAGACTTTTCGAATATATTTATCTTACACAATCACAATTATTCATTAGGAGTTGGAACCGGATGCTTAAAATGTGATTTTTTACACAATGGTGGTCACAAAACTCGAAATCCTAAGTTGACACAAGCCATGCCCTGACAAACTAATATAGACATGTTTTAATTTATTTTTATGCTTTAATTTACTTTTCTGCATTGTAGTAGTTGACATGCACTAATCAGTTTAGTCTTGAGATGGGTTGTCGTGATCTGGTTGAGAGTAATCCTTTTTGGAGTCAAATTGCTGGCGCGGTGCGACCTGATTTACAATCAATGGATTGGCCTCATGCAATTAAAATAAAATTTGGACTATATTATCCGGTTAGTGGTAGAGTGAGAAAACCCTAGTTTTTTCTCTCTCTGAATCACAACCATTATTCATTATTGTTTTCTGTTTTATTTTCATTAGTATTAGATAATTCACAAAATCAAACTCTTTTCGGAAAAATATAATTCAGTGTTTTTAGACTATTGAAATGAACAATCATCGTCTCTGTGGGATCGATATTCCCCTACTCAAGCAAAACTGTCTACAATTGATCTGTGCCCTTGCAGAAGGATAAAACCTAAAGTGTCATTTTTAACCACATATTTTGCATATACCTGACGCCCACCACTCACATGATTATATTTTATTTAAAAAATATCTTTACAAATAAGTGAGGAATTATAGTTATTTCACACATGGTCAATTGTTGACATAAGCATTGACCATACAAGAAGTTCGCCGAATGAATTTTTTTGTTACCATTTACAAACTAGATTAGGTCAAATTATAATTTTTCAAAAGATAAAAGGTGCAAACGTAATATATCATATTTTGAGGGGATAAAACTATAATTACCTCTTTATTTATAAATCAGATTGCACATAATAAAGGTATATTTGTAAATAATATAAAAAGTCATGATTCTCTTTCTTAAAACCAACCAAGAAAATAAAGGGCTAAACAGTCTCTATGGCTCTATTTAAACCTTGTTCGGACTCATTTATTAAATTAGTCTAATATTTATGGTATCATTAGTACGACCACAGAAAAAAAATTACAATAATAGATTTTAATTTTGATATTTGCATTTTATTGTCATCTTTGAATTAAGAACGAGGTAAGGTTTGCTTTATTATGTATTACATGTTAGTAATTTTTTATAAAATGTTTATACATTTTTAGAAAAAGCTAGAATTAATATTTATCCATTTTAACCATAAATTACTGGGAAAATAAATAAAAAAACATAAATTAGAGCGTTAATGGTCAAAAGCGCGCAAAATACCTCTGAAATATCCATTGAGTCGGCAGTCGCACCGAAGACTGTCTATACATATATATACTCTCCCTCTCTATAAATACACACATGGCGTCATCAGTCACTTGTAGCTCTTCTCTCTCGACCTCCTTTCCGCAAACCCTCTCTCGCTCTACCAATCCTCACAGCAAAGTCACCATCCTCCAATTTCAGCTTCACCGAACCTCTCCTATTCAAGCTTCCAGAAGAATCTCCAATTTCCCTCAGGTTCTTCTAACTCTCTATATATACACGTATATATATATATATATGTATACACATACATACAGATATAGATCTTATTTTCTTCATAGCATCTCATAGAGCTTGGTAATCTTTTCAGGAAGGAAATAGCTCGGTGGACGATCGTCCCAATTGGGGTCGCAATCGCGGTGTTGTGATCGAAGAGTATGACGATGATGATGAAGACGAAGACGACGACGATGAAGAAGAGGAAGATCGGAGTTTGGATCTTCTGATTAGGTTTGTCCAGAATGTGTTCAAGAAGATCTCGAAAAAGGCAAGGAAGGCCGTTCGATCTGTCTTGCCTATCAACATCTCCACCAAATTGGTATGTCTCACCTCTCAATTCTCATATTTCAAGTATCAACTCATTGCCTTTGTTATACTGTGGATATAATTTTTAGGGTTATGTATTGATTTGCCTCAACAATGGACCCATTTAGATGAATTGGGTGAATTATATTATATATAACTGAAATTCTACAAATATTGGTTTGGATTATTTAGGAAAGTGTTGCAATTTGAGTTGAGGAGTAGGGAGGAGTAGTACAGAACTGATTGTAGTATATGGGGATTATTTGGGGGTCTGTTTGTTCAATATGGAAGTTAGATAAAGAGTTTGGCTGTTTGGTGCAATTGTTGGACCACCCTTGTTATTATGATGCATAAATTACTACATAAATATTTAAAGATTTAGTCGAATTGCTGCAAAAGCATTGAGACGGGGTTTAGTTTTTGGGTTGTTGTCTTTCTTATGTCCAAAAAATTTACGAAATGAAAATGGAGTAAAAGGTTATAGATAATGATAATGTTGTTTCGGCATTACTGTGAATGTGGGTGTCAGGAGTTTGCTAACTTAGCTTTGGAAGATCATGATTTTGTGGTCATTGAACTTCTTTCTTTCTTTGGGTTGTGAGGCATATATTACATCTGATTGAAAAAGAAAAGGTGTTTTCTAGTTTCTTTAGATATCATACAGGAGTATGGTTGTTGAAGATCCAAAATAAAAATGCCATCCAAAAGGGAAAAAATGACACTTATTTTCAACTGTTAGTTTCTTTCTAAAGCACACTTCGGTGAAACATAGTATGGAAGTATGTGTCTCTTAGCATGTTTTTTCAAAGATCCATATAAATTCATCAGTTAACTTGTTTGAATAAATAGATGTTTGGAATTTATTGATGTGTTTCTTTGAAAGTTTAGGAAAATTTTATCTCAATTTATGAACCTAGTGGTATAGTATATAAGACTTTTTAATGTTAATTTCATGTAGTTAGACCTGTTAACTTTTTATTCCCCTCTCATAAAATCAACAATACATTCTTGTTCAACATAGGTGGGGTTTTCTGTTAATGGAGTCATAATTCTGGCATTTTTGTGGATTTTGAAGGCATTTCTCGAGGTAATGTATTTTTTCATTCAAGATGCATGCTCATGAATATCACTATACCACACTAGGTTCACTTTTTTGAGAATGGAAATTTATTGCATGATTTTCAGATTTTTCCTTTAGGGGAAGGTTAAAACGTTTATTTTCTTTATGTATTCTTTTGTTTGGTAGTCAATTGTGTACATAGTGTATTGATCGCAATAGATGCGCAAGGCATGTTACCCATACCTCCTGTCCAAAGCGGAAAGAATGACAATATCTATAGACTCGCTCTTTAGAAAGTACTGCAAATACTAAGAACATATGGGACACTGGAAGAGGTAGGGGGGAGAGACAGGATAAGCTATAACTTATAACAGCAGAAGTGCAACAGCAAGAGCCTTGTAAATTTTGGTATATGCTATATGGCTTAAACGAAGACCGGTAGGGCATGGAATATACATGAACTACATAATTTTGATTTGACTTCTACTCTTAGTAGGCTTGATTGCTTCTGGGCCTGAAACTACTTGTGAAAATTCTCTATACATCCTAAACTAAGAACATTCATACTTTACTTTATATATATTTTTAAAAGTAGACCATTTACGTTAATTCCTTTCAATCATGTGCTAAGGTCAGAGTACCAGAAATTTTCTTTTCAATCCAGTGCAAAAGAGTTGAACATTTTTGGTGGTAGTACGTTCTATTGGGACAATAAAAACAAGAATGTCGCATGGATTGACAAGTATCCTCTGTTTTAGAAAAGATGTAAATCTGCCATTCTTTTAATATATAAAATTGTATTAATAGTTTATCTTTGTATCCCTCCCGTGTCTGTAACAACACTCCCCAATCAGTTCTTTATTTTGTGCATCTGTATCAGGACATATCATTGTCCGTGTCCATCTCCGTGCTTCATAGATATCACATTCCTTTACACAAGTGGAGAGGTGGTCGCTGGGAAGCAGACTCCTTGTAGTTATAAGAAAAATCTCCTAAGGCTTACTGCTTCGCTTTATAATATGCCATTTCCACCTTATTCTACTCGGGTAGATCATAGGACTAAGACCACCCATGTGCTAAAACCCTATGGGAGATTATCTGGACGAAATATCAACTATTTTAGATAAGATTATACTATCTTGTCATGTTAGCTGATTATAGCTCTCAAACATATTTGAACATTCAAAAGGATGAAATGTCATTGTGATATAAATTATGGAGTCTACAATCAATAAAAAGTTTGCTTTATTGATCTACACAAAGAGACTCATTAGACAACTGAATTTATTTTTTTCATGGGCCTCATATCAATAATTCACGAGTGTGGCTAGTGTACTAAAGTCCTAAATTGTACCACAAACTACCTGTTGTCCAATTTTTCATATACTGATTAGATCACAGGAGGGATTTAGATAGTCGACACGCAAGTGCTTACTGGAGCTGGAGCAGTGTCCTGAGAACTGCTCAGCTTAAAGCACAGATGCAGTCAGACCTAGGGTTCCACACTGCTGCTAGTCGGATGCTATGAACTTCATGACTTGGTGACGGCGGTATATGCATTATCAATTCTGGGTTCTCCAATTTCCCAAGGGAAGGAGATTCAACAACTTTATATTAGTATCTTACAAACAATAATTCATCTAATTGCACATGTTTATGTCGTGTCTTCTCTCCACACTAAAGAGAAAAGAACTCTGATAGTATTTTTCTCCTGTGTTTCGCCTCAGAGGTGATTCAAATAATTGTCAAGGTGGCGTCAAGCTACTCAGCACACTACTCAATTTATATTAGTCTCATACAAACAATAATTCAATCTATGCTTTTATAACATCCTATAACCTTCATATGCAAGTGTTAGAAATATGCATCCAACAGTGGATGCCTATCTATTCACAATAAAGATTATTATTTAAAAAATTCCGAGATGATGGTATATATCTTCATATTACTGCATATTATCATTGATTCATATATTTATTATTTTACTCGTTGTTTTTATTGTTAACTTGTGTGTGTTTGTATCATCTTCAGGTGATTTGCACCCTTGGTAGTGTAGTGTTTGTGAGCATCTTACTTGTCCGCGGTATCTGGGCTGGTGTGTCCTATTTACAAGAAAGCCGCAATCTCAAGTTTAATGAATTCGATGAGGAGCGCCATGCATGGACTGGTACACGGCCTGCAACTTGATACGGACGTTCTTTGAAGGCCGGAAAATTTGGAGGATGATCCTTAAATACAATTGCAGGCAATTTTCTGAAAGGAAATCACACCTTCAAAGATGGCCTCAAAGTTGTACCCCCTAATAGAGTTCCCAAACAAAGCTGGGATGAACATTTATGTATGTGTAGGGACATAACAGTTAACACTAGCACTTTTTCACATTTTCACATTTTAGAGTATAAAGGACATTGAGTAGCTTAAAATGTCATCAACACCATACTGGTCCCTCCGACCGAAGAACAAGGGCACCCCCTTACATGTCAGATATACAGGGATGTTGCTTATATAATGAAGTTATATTTAAGCTACTTTAATACTTCATTAAAAAGTAATACTCTTTGTTCTTTGAATAATTGTAGGACCGGATTCATTTTAAAGTGAGCATTATGATTTTCTTGTTTTTCAAGCTACTAGGATCAAGTATCGTGCTCGATATAAAATATAACATTAGTTTATTGTTATATGATCAATCTTTTAAGTTGAATTAGTACGTATGAATCATAATTCGAGCTCGTTAAGTCATATTAGTATCGAGCAATGTAGTTCGTTAATTCGTAATAATAGTAACGATCGGTTGAGTTCGTAATAGCAGTATAGATGTTTTTGTAATAGTTTTAAAATTATTATTAGTACTATTGGTACTAGTATTTTTCTAAACAAATAAAAGGTAATTCTTCTTAATTGAGTCAAATATGACCATCTTAAATTAGTAGAGTATCTAATATTTTTTAATAATATAAGGTTATTGCCTAATTTAATTATTAATTTTTTATTATTTTTGTTAAGAAGTTGTTTTCAAAATGTATTTACCGAAAAAAGAGAGTTGTTTTGAAAATGTAATTTAAGTGCAATAAACCCCCCTCAACTATACTCTCTTTCCTTAAAAACCCCCCTAAACTTTAAAAATGGCAAAAAACCGCTTAACTATTATATGAAGTGGCAAGTTGCCCAAATTATTTCATTAATGACCATAATGCCCTTTTTATTAATATAGTTATGCATTTTTCTTATTAACATACATTATGGAATAATTTATACAAATTTGATAATATATCCTCCATAAAAATTTTTTAATTTAGGGTGAGAAGTTTTATACAATAAATCAAACAAAATTTTAAAAATTAATAATTACAACTTATACATTTTATTATTTTTTTTGAGAAATACTTAATGTGAATACAATTAAAGTGAATGGTAGAATTAGGGGTGTTAAAGAACCAAACCGAAACCGGTCGGAACCGAACATAACTGAACCGGAACCGGGGTGTTCGATTCACCCCGATTCCGGTTCAAAAAATCAAAGAATCGAAATATTAGGTTCGGTCCAGGTTCTTACCCCTTTGGAACTGAACAGAACCGGAACTGAATTGGTTTTTTTTTTATATATACTTTTTATTTTTATTAGTGTTATATTCTTACATTTATATATATATTTATATTATATTTAAAATTATAAGTTATAATTAACTTTAGGTTTGTAATAATTAAAATTTTAAAATACTATCTTTAATTTAGTTTATAATTATATTATTTTTTAATATTTGGTGTTATTACTATTATTATTTTAAAATCGAAAAAATCAGTTGTGGTCGGAACCGGAACCGAAAAAACCGGTAGAATTAACATCTCAAAAGATCAAAAAAATATAATGGCATAATTAAAAGTATGAATTTTTATTTATTAAAAGGGTCTATTTATTTTTTAATTTTTTTTATTAAAAGGGTCTATTTTTTAATCTTTTGAGATGTTAATTCTACTGGTTTTTTCTGTTCCGGCTCCGACCGCAAGCGATTTTTTCGATTTTAAAATAATAATAATAATAACACAAAATATTAAAAAATAATATAATTATAAACTAAATTAAAGATAGTATTTTAAAATTTTAATTATTACAAACCTAAAGTTAATATTAACTTATAATTTTAAATATAATATAAATATATATATAAAGGTAATAATATAACACTAATAAATAAATAAAAAGTATATATAAAAAATTGATTCAGTTCCGGTTCTGTTCAGTTCCAAAGGGGTAAGAATTTGAACCGAACCTAATATTTCGGTTCTTTGATTTTTTGAACCGGAACCGGGGTGAATCGAACACCCCGGTTCCGGTTCAGTTATGTTCGGTTCCGACCGGTTTCGGTTTGGTTCTTTAACACCCCTAATTCTACCATTCACTTTAATTGTATTCACATTATGTATATTCTCAAAAATAATAATAAAATGTATAAGTTGTAATTATTAATTTTTAAAATTTTGTTTGATTTGTTGTATAAAACTTCTCACCCTAAATTTAAATTTTTTTATGGAGGATATATTATCGAATTTGTATAAATTATTCCATAATGTATGTTAATAAGAAAAATGCATAAATATAATTCAATAAGAAGGGCATTATGGTCATTAATGAAATAATTTGGGCAACTTGCCACTTCATATAATAGTTAAGGGTTTTTTTGCCATATTTTAAGTTTAGGGGGGGTTTTTAAGGAGAGAGAGTTGTTTTGAAAATGTAATTTTTATCTGTAATAAGTAGGCGGCAGAGGATAAAATTTGAAAACTAACCTAACCATGGTTAAGGGCTACCGTGTCTTTCTGCCGTCCGTTACTTATCTAACTAACCCTGGTTTAGATCCTTCTCTCTCCCTCGCTCTTGTATATTAATACACCAACAATCAGAGTCTTGAGATGTGAGCAATTGGAAGGCGTCTTGATAAACGTCTGAGTTGTTCTCTCCATTCTTCTTCGTTTTTCTTCTTTATTTTCTCTCGATCCAAACACCAGAAAATGAGAGAGTGCATCTCGATTCACATTGGCCAGGCCGGTATTCAGGTCGGCAATGCCTGCTGGGAACTTTATTGCCTCGAGCATGGCATTCAGGTACTCCTCTCCCTCTCTCTCTCTCTATATATATATATATATACATATATTTATGTATATGTATAGATGTATGTATCGCTCAATTGTTACGTCAGATCTGTGATATAGCATCGGAAGTTGTATAGATCTATGATGAACATTTGTTTTTCTATCAGAGTTTATGCGTCTTGTGTTGATCTGTGGTTAACATAAATGATTATTGTAGTCGTATAACTGTTCTAATTATATGACTTTTTGTATGAGATTTTTCTGGATCTGTATTTTTTGGCGCAATACATACACGAAATGTGGGTTCTATGATTCAAAATTTTGAAACGGCGTCAGATCTAGGAATTTTCTGGATCTGTATTTTTTGGCGCAATACATACACAAAATGTGGGTTCTATGATTCAAATTTTTGAAACGGCGTCAGATCTAGGGTTTATTGGCGCTAGTAGTTGTACGATTTGTCTTGAACTTTGGTTCAAGTCATTCGAACGCTTATTTGATCGGTGAATGTATAGATCTCTTATGAACATTGGTTTCTGTGGGAGGATGTTCTTATATTGATCTCTGGTGGTTAATTTTTACGATTGTTGTCCTTTTCAGGGATGATTATTGTCGTTGATTGATTATTTAATTATAAAATTGTTGCATTTTGTTCGATATGTCGTTGAATCTGTATTTCCTTACGCATTATATGTATTCTCAAATGGAAAATGACTTTTATTATAGTTTTATTCGATAATCGATGCTTTTGCATGCTTCAAAAGTTTCAAATCCTGTCAGATCTAGGGTTTTTGTCATTAGTAGATGTACTACTTTTCTTGAATATTGAAATATATTTTATTTTTTGTTTAATTCATGCCTTCATCTGCAAAGGAATGCTGGTTCATCTTGTTAATTGTTGTCAGATGACTCAGATCTTGGCTTTATTGCATAAAAAAATGTAGTTTGAAATTAAAATTTTTTTTTTGGGTCTTATTTTTTAACATGTGAATATACAAGGATCACTGTTGGCAAAGAACATTGCCTATTGTTATAGAGATTCATTATGATTCTGTGGGCCAATCTGCCAAGTATCAGATTAATGTAGATCTAGTGATACTATGCCTCCAACTATCAGATTAAGATTGATATAATGTTCCTATTTTCCCACATTATCAGATTAACATTGCACCAGTGTTCCTCTTGCCACTGATTATCAGATTAGCATTGATCTAGCATTTCTATTGCAACCGAATATTAGATTGACATTGATCTAGTGTTTCTGTTGCCCAATTGTTAGATTAGCATTGATCTAATGTTTCTATTATGTAGCTATAATTACATATGCATACACTTACTATCCATTCTCTTTCCGGGTTATACGGTCATATTTTTGGATTGTGGTGGACGTATTAGATTGATATGGTATAATCCCCATTTGGTGCATCAAATACCAATTGGTTGGAGATCACACTTGCATGACTCTGTTTTCTCCTTCGTATAGCATGAGGACAGTTTCCAAATTATATTCTTTGACGAATTATACTTGGTACTTGTGCACTTGTTGATATTTGTGTGGTCTAATTAAAATTTTTGCTTTTCTACATTCCAGCCTGATGGCCAGATGCCAAGTGACAA
This sequence comes from Cornus suecica, assembly GCA_963922005.1. NCBI lineage: Eukaryota > Viridiplantae > Streptophyta > Magnoliopsida > Cornales > Cornaceae > Cornus > Cornus suecica. The sequence goes on from OY998242.1 coordinate 13,777,732, forward strand.
GACTGTTGGTGGAGGCGATGATGCCTTCAACACCTTTTTCAGTGAAACTGGTGCAGGGAAACATGTACCTCGTGCCGTCTTTGTAGATCTTGAACCAACTGTTATTGATGAAGTGAGGACAGGGACTTACCGTCAGCTCTTCCACCCAGAGCAGCTGATCAGCGGGAAGGAAGATGCTGCCAATAACTTTGCACGTGGCCACTACACAAGTAATAAAGATTCCATATATATATATATATATATATATTTTATTTCATTTCTACCAGGTGATTTGGTACTGATAATTTTCTTTCATTGCAGTTGGTAAGGAGATTGTTGACCTATGTTTGGATCGCATCCGAAAGCTTGCCGATAACTGCACTGGCCTACAAGGGTTTCTTGTTTTTAATGCTGTTGGAGGGGGCACTGGATCTGGTCTTGGCTCCCTTCTTCTGGAGCGCCTCTCAGTTGATTATGGAAAGAAATCAAAGCTTGGTTTCACTATCTATCCCTCTCCCCAGGTCTCGACATCTGTTGTTGAGCCCTACAACAGTGTCCTTTCAACCCATTCCCTTCTGGAACACACTGATGTTTCTGTTCTTCTTGACAATGAGGCAATCTACGACATCTGTAGGCGTTCTCTTGACATTGAGAGGCCCACCTATACCAATCTGAATCGCCTTGTCTCTCAGGTAAATAGGGTTTTCCTAACTACTTTTGGAATTCTTCCCTTGGTTCAGCATTTTGATTGTGAGAAAGTTCATATTTGGGCATATCTCCTGGTTTAAGAATGTGGAAAATAAAACTTTTTTGAATGTGGTGTGGGTTGGAAAAGAAGTCATAATTTTCAAGTAAATATTGCTCTGACCAGGATATTTATGTTGGAGGATTCTTTGGTGTAATACTATTTTATTCCTAAAGGGGTTTTCAGCTTATTTTCACACTTGAGAGGCTATTTGTGACATTGCAATGCTTGTAGTTTTTTTTTTTTATTTCTTCTAATCGATTGAATTAGCATTTGACTAAATTGGGATCCATGTTTGTTGAAGCCTTATCTGAAATTAGGATGACCTGGTCACAAGTATAATCTTAATGAACCTTTTCAAGAATAACAGTTTTTGTGTGGATTTCAGGTGATTTCTTCCTTGACCACCTCTCTGAGGTTTGACGGTGCCTTGAATGTGGATGTGACTGAATTCCAGACCAATTTGGTCCCCTATCCCAGAATTCACTTCATGCTCTCTTCTTATGCACCTGTTATCTCAGCTGAGAAGGCGTTTCACGAGCAGCTTTCTGTGGCTGAAATTACCAACAGTGCATTTGAGCCTTCCTCGATGATGGCCAAGTGTGATCCCCGCCATGGCAAGTACATGGCTTGCTGCCTTATGTACCGAGGGGATGTCGTGCCCAAAGATGTGAATGCTGCTGTGGCCACTATAAAGACCAAGCGCACCATCCAGTTTGTCGACTGGTGCCCCACTGGATTCAAATGCGGCATCAACTATCAGGCGCCCACTGTTGTTCCCGGGGGCGACCTTGCCAAGGTGCAGAGGGCTGTGTGCATGATCTCAAACTCCACCAGCGTGGCAGAGGTGTTCTCCCGCATTGACCACAAGTTTGACCTCATGTATGCCAAGCGTGCGTTTGTGCATTGGTATGTTGGTGAAGGAATGGAGGAAGGAGAATTCTCTGAAGCCCGGGAGGATCTTGCTGCTCTGGAGAAGGATTACGAGGAGGTCGGTGCTGAGCTGGCTGAGGGAGAAGATGGTGACGATGGGGATGAATACTGAGCTGTGTTTATCTGGCTTAAGGATCTTGAAATGGTCTCAATACTATGGTATTTTGTTTAGTTTGGTGTGTGGCCTATGGTTTATTTGCTACTGTTGGTAGACTGATGTTGTTGAGCTGGTTTGTCTATTGTACTTTCTGTCAACATTGTGTTTTTCTCATCGTAATTGATTCTATTAAGTTTCTTGTTCAATGTTATGCTTTGTTTCCATGACGAACATAGATTGAAGAGAATGACCGTGTTCGGACACACAAGTGCTTGTCCTTACTAGCTGGCTGGTTGGACAATCTGATACGGTTCATGTTCTGCAGTTTTTAATTTTTCTTATGTAAGCTCAGAGATCCATGGTCAATGGATGCTTGTCAAACCAACAAAGCGATGTTTCTCAACAACAAAAAAAGATTGATAGTTTGAACAAGATTATGAAGTGAGAATATGGCAATAGCTAGAATGAAAATGTACAGCTTCAGATTCAGATGAAATAACTGAGTAGAACGCCTGGATTTGAGAAATCTGACCAAAGTAAACTTGAGAGTAAGGAGTAACTTTATTACCTAGAGAACTGACCATTATCTCCGTACCCTGATCTACAATACTACTCAATAATTAGAAAGTACGAGTACACTCGTAGCCACGCTCCATTACTGGATTTGCCTTCAATATCAATAAAATCTCAGTATATGTAATTTGCACGATGATGCTGTAGACACAACTAATGCAAAATATGAAAGTTTTGACTATAAATGGGACTCTTCGCAATGAAGAACATTCATAACAGCAATACAGACATAAAACTTCCAGCGAAGCCAAGAAATTCTTCCCAATTTGATATTTATACAAGGAAGAATTACACGACGCCAAAGGAAAATAGGCACAAAAAAAAAAACTGTAACTGAAGTTCGAAGAAACTAGTCTATAGATGTTTTCTCCTTCAATTTACACGAGGGGCTGTTTGCGCTATCCTTTCTTCTTCCAGAAGTGTATATGGATCAATATATGGGGGTGGCGTTATGTGAGTTCTGCTTGCATCATGGACAAACGCTGGCCCAAAATACTGTAAAAGAGAGAAAATGAAAAACAATTAAAACAATCATTTTCAGGACATTGCAGACTAGAATATAGGAAAATAATATACATTCCACCTCTCTCTCATCACCTATAGATGCAGCCCAACAAAAAAAGGCATAAAGGGGTATATATTTGAGTAAAAGCAAAATCACAAACACAATCAACAAGAGAACAAGGCAAATCATAAATGAAAGTGCAATGTCCACTACTCAAAACACCGTTCACAAGCTACTGTCCACATCAATCTCACAGCAGCACGGAATTTAGCAAGTAATGACGAGGGCTTATGAATGACGAGATTGCCTATCAAAAGATTCACAAATCACTGTCCATGCCTATTTTCCCAAAGAGTACTGATAACAATATACACTTTGCTAACTAAATGCTTGCTCTCACCAGAACTGGAAACTTTCAATCCGCTAGGGATTTAGCACAATTGGAAGCGAAGAAAAGGAGATATTGTGCCCTACTTGTTATAAACTCTTTAACATATTTTCTGTGGTTCTAAGAGGAATGTTCTCAGACCACTTCGACAAGAAAAAAAAAATCCAATAAATTCCCCAAGCCTCGATTTGAGAGGCTGCCATACTTGACAGCACTGTCACTCTACAATTGGGATGCCTAAAAGTCAAAGGCTTCAATTAATGATGCATCCAGTAGCAAGAGAAGCAAAAATGACTCGAACAAGTAATCAATTTGTAACGTTTAGCCGATATACCAATAAGCACCTTAACAGAGTCCATTCTCATGCATCTATTCCAGCATCTAAGAGACCAATATCCACACCAATTTGCAGAGGAATTATATAAACTTTTCTGGTGGCCATTAACTCATGCCTCTTTGTTCCTATTAATGCTGAAAATGATTCGATAAACATTCTGAAACCTTACATCTAAACCAACAAATTCAAACTCCAACAGGAACACATTCCTGACAACCACCACTACTTCACATAGGTTTAGCTATTCAAAATTTCACAAGCTCCCCTCCTACCAAGAAATGGTATGTTTAGAATAGCTGCATTACATATCCACAACAACAATTGAAGCCAAACAGAAAACTGAAAACACCGTGGCATGATTCCCTTAACAAAAAGAATGCAGGCTGATGGAAGTAATGCATTCCAGATAACAAGAAAGGAAGCTTACAAGGTAGAGGGCAGAGAAGAATGCAACAGTTACGAGGATCAAAGGCCCGAATGCCAAGAAGAAGGTTCCTCCAAGAGTAAGCAAAAGTTTAGCCCGTGGAACCAAACCCTGAAAAAATAGAAGAAGTAAAGTACCAGATGAAGATACAAGTTCCTTTCCATCTACATGGAACTTAGTAAAGGGGAGAAAACTGAGTCATACTAGCAAGTAGTAAGCAAAAGTACCAAAAAAAATAACAGAAGTACAAATGCAATAACCATCCTTGGCCATCTCATAAATATTATAAATCACTGCGAACTTCAAGTTTACTAACATCAAGTGTTTTATAGATAACCATAGTAAAAGGAAACTCAACATACTGTAGGAATATAGCAAGTCAAAAAAGGGAAAACATTTTCCATAGGGGATGCATTATGTATAACTCACTTGTACATGAGAGGTGCACTGTTATTGGACCTTTTAATTCATTTTCTTACTTATCAGCAAAAGATATGCATAGAAGGAACAATAAAAAATCTTCCCGTATAATTAACTGTTATAATCACTAACATTGCTGGAGAGGGAACTAGAAAACTTTTTTTCTAAATTCGAATCATTATGAAAACAACTATGAAAAACATATTAAACCGGTCTTTGTTCTGGAAAAGCAGTGGCTTCCAAATGCTTCAGAAACTCCACTAGATTACATGAATGTCCAATAAGAGATTTTGGTGGTCCTGTTGAGTCTAGCATCATGTGCAAGTGACTATTTCATCCGAGGAACTTGAGACGAAAGTACAAAGATAGAAGAATACACCTGAGATTCATAACTTGCAAAGACTTGTGTTATATATATTTTAAAGAAGAGTAGCGGCTAAATAGACCAAATAGATAGTCCAAAATAAAAGCCGACTGTTGATGTGGCAAATCGCAATCATCGAAACTGTAGAATTTAAAGACCAAACTACCCTCGAAACTGTAGAACATTTCCCTCCGATATCCACACACTCTAGAAAGGGGAAGGTTACCTTTTACACCTATCAGTTTTTCTTTATCTCCATGTCTCTAAAAACCTCTCCATGCACATACCGCTAATATACATAGTAAAATAACACACTCTACTTATGACCTAATTCTCCTTTTAATCTTACTTTCTTCAGCTCTTCTATAAAATCAATTTACAAACACATTTACAAATTAGCTCCATCAGAATATAGATTGAAGAACATTTTACTGCAGCAACTACTAAGCAAATACTGTTGAAGAGTGCAGGGGAACAAACCATTCACCTGTATAACCATCCCATACATAGATATATTTTTTACTGAAATAAAATAACCCATACACTCACAAAGCAAATACTGTTGAAGAGTATAGCGGATAAAACCATTCACGTGTAAAACCATCCCATACATAGATATATTTATTCCTAAAACAAAATAACCCATACACTCACAAGAAACATGCCCTGCCAACAACATATTTGTTCCAGATGGAAAGAGCAAGGCAAATGTACCAACAAATAAAGCTTCTCCGAAGAAGACCTAGCAAGATTCACTATAATTCTGCATATATATTTGAAATTCTGCTTTATCAAAAACCGTGGAAAGGTTTCAAATATATATATGACGAAGAGATCACCGGCCATTGACTCTCTTATGATCTTTTTCAACAGAATAGTGAGAGATGATTAGAGAGAGAAGTTAAGAAAGAGGTAGAAATAAGTTTGTCATAAGCGGTTGTCTGCGTGTGAAAGAGAGTGGGGCCTATGGTAAAATAATGGAGGTTACCTTAATCTTCAAAATTATACACTTTTAATGTGCAAAGTGAGGGGAACCATCTCATTGCCACATCACTATTCAGCCTTCATTCGGTTTGTTTATTCGGGCCAAATATCATATTTATTTTTCTTGTAATTATAGCAAATAAACAAGGATTACTGCATTTGCCGAAATATTTCCATCTAAATATTAAAAAGGTTCTGTACTTCTATTATTGACATTTACTGCATAAGCCTTTGTAGGCGTCTACCTACATGGTAAATCCAAAACATACGCACCATCCACGTAGTAGTCGAAAGTCAAGGATCATCATCCACAGGGCCAAAACTCTGACAAATCCAAAATAGCAAACCATCCACGTGGCTGGTTGAAAAGTCGACAGAATACGGCCTACATGGCCAGAAGGTCAATCCAAAAACCCCGACTTCAGCTTAGGTCATCACAAAACCTCCTAAATACTACCCTTGAGTCTAAAAAGACCGAACCTCGAGGGGACAAACCCTGATGAATTGACAGGGTACCAAAGTTCAAGACCACCACCCTTGCGTCTAAAATCCCTAACATCATGTTATGTCACCATAGAAATCAAGAATAATACCCTCAAATGGGAAAAACTCTTGAGCCAAGAAACCCCAAGCCATTTACCAGGTCACCACAAGTCACTATGTAGCCTTAACTAGTGAGGTGCAAGCTCAAAGAGACTATCAACGTGTCATCCTTGAACCATTTCCAGGGGAATGCTTAACTTGGGTGTTGTTCAATAAAACTGAAAATCAAGAACCAAAAATTTTAAGAATGAAATTTCAAGACTGAAGTTGTTAAGTGGTAACTGAAAAATAATATTCTTCTCATATCTTTTGAATGTTCAGTGTTGAGACTTCAATGATAAGTGATGACTTCGTCCCTTAAAATTTTACTTCATTTTAAGTGACACTTACTGTTTTGAGTGAGCCAAATTACGTTATCAAACACACTTAATTGAATAAGTGTTGAATCAATTCAGAATTTAGTGCGGAATAGAGCTATCAAACAATACCTTATTATCACAAAGCAAAACCTCTAGAGCAGCTTAGGTATATAAAGGAATAAAAACCTCGAGCCAAAACTGTTCTCCCCAAAATATTGTTCTTTGCATGATCTATGTCTCCAGGATTTCAAATTTCTGAACTGTTCATTCTTGACCTCTACCATGTTCAAATTTATGAATTGTTCATTCTTGTGCAATCTTGTTTCCAGATTGAGTCTAAAAGGGAGATATAATTTTTTTTATAAGTTCAATGTGTGGAAATTTAGGTTATTAATGATAGCAAGGACCTCTTCCAACATTCAATAAATTTGCACAAATACGCACCTGTTCATTTAAGATGTCATCTTCAATTCTTCATCTTTTCCTTTTCACTCTAAAGATTGTGTTCACAAATAATAATGTTTGATACTAGCTATATTGCCCCTTTTGCAAAAAAAAGAAACAAGATTAAAAAAAAAAAAGGAATTTGAAAATGGTAAGTCATTCTCCTGTTTTTATATTCTCGCTATTTAAGATTATTTCTTTGCGAAGTTTATAATCATGTTAAATACTCTTTTTATTTGATATAATTTACTTGTTTTAGTACATTAACTTGCGCCAATTTTCTCGATATATATGAAAAAATAAACTTGAGGGAGAGAGAGAAGATCCAGTAATGAGTCTGACCTGTGGCCCGTAGCGGACAGGATATATGAGACATTCTTTGTTTTCGAATCCATCTATAATCTACACTACTATAACTGTACATTGAGCTACGTCCAAGACGTTAACATGAGTCTAGTAGAACCAAAAGCTTTCTGAAGAGGATCATTCCTCAAGTTGAATGCTAAATGTCTCAAGAAAAACAATACACTCCTATGCTATTCTTGGACATTCAACTAGAATGAGTATGAACCTATTCATTTTCCCAATTATACATTAACAATGGCGCATCATCCAACTACGTGGCATAAACATCCATTGTTCAACTCCTTTATACTCTCACATCTTTCACTCCTATTTGTTAACTGGCATGTATAAAGTAGCAGCCCAAATGTGGGGTGTGTACTATGAATGCCTCACTTATATGAGCAGAATTGACCATGATCCTATGGTTGGATCAAAGCAATATATATACTGATATCGACTAAAATTCCCATGTAAATTTCAGTAAGATTTCCAATCTCTTCTGTCTTCTAACTCGAGCTATTAATGGATGCATATGGTCTGCTGGATTACATTGTTTCGCTACCATCTTTTGGCATTGAAAATGCACCTGGTCCAGCCCTCACAATTAGTATACTAGCAATCTGTCAATAGTATAATATCAAGCCTCGCTTGGACACGGGTATTTTACATAGAAAATTGTCCTTGTAAAACACTAGATAAGGCATTGAAGTTCAAATAATGAAAATTTGAAAAATTACTAACGAATTTTAAGACAACTAAATTTCAAGTAAACATTTTAGCATGGATCACCACCAAAACACAAGGTGCTGACATATTAAACATTTAAAGTTATGAAACATTGACTAGAAACCTGGACAAAAATTTCAACTTACCATGCTTCATGAGAATCTTGAACTAAGTATAATCTAGGCCAAAAAAAAAAAATCACAAAGTACTACAAGTTATAAATAAAGGAGAATGTGTCCACCTCAAGTCCTTCACTGTTCAATGCCATGGACTGCTCTCGTTGATTAGTTAAATTCTTTCCAGCATCTGTTGACACGGCATTTCTTCCGGAGAAACCACCATCTTCTTCCTTCAGTTTTATTTCCTCGTCTCTATAGTTGCTCCGGTTGCTCTCCTCAAGCAATGAAGTAGGAGTCATCCCCCGTCTCCTTAATTCTTTCATAAACAATGACTCTGGAGGCTCTTCACCTACAAATGTTTATGAAAAGAGGCATAAGATTTGGACACATCCAGTTGAGTCCTACTGAAGGAAATCTAAATGAGGGTATTATGGTCTGAGCAACAAACAAACAAGTTAATCCATCAAATAGCTAACCTCTCGGTTCTGTAACCATTTATAAAGTTGCAAGGCACAATAAACACTACCAAGTTATTATGCATCTGCAGCAAGCACCAAATTTTGTGCTCCTATCAATGCTCAAATGTTAAATATGTATCACAACTAAAAGTACAAAACTCAAATTCATAATGGCATTTCAAAATTCATGACAGAACATGGACTCATTCTTTTATACTACTTCAATAAATGCAGTAATAAATACGGAGATATATACATATATAACAAATACTATCTTATGGAAATACATTGAAGCATGATTAAAAGATTTTGAAGAATTCCTAAACAAAATGCAGTGGTTTTCACCAGCTAACTTAACGCTTCTAACAACTGTGGCTACAGCGCTGCAGAGACATTTATCAACATGGGCCTTTGGAATGTCGAGAGTAGCAAAACCAAGTTAACCAACAACAATACAAATGCTCCACTCTTCTTTATGGGGGTACTTTCTTGCGGGTTTAGGGCAGTCGGTTACAAGTTGTATTATTCTGCGAAACAGAGATGCATGAAATGCTAGTATTTCCCTTTACTGCTTACGGGAAAAATAACACACACACACACACATGTATTTATATATATATATATATATCTTACTACTAGGGTCTCTTCTTTCTTATGCTCAGAAGATTCCACTTAGTCGGAATTTGGCAACTGACTGGAAAATTTGTATTTAGTTCAAGTATAGACTTTGTTTCGGCGGGAAAAGCTTGAAACTTTATTGGTGGCCATACGAATCAATGAGAAGCTGTTGTATAGCAACAAACATATTAGGACTACTTTGCATATAGATTTCTCTTTATACCACAACAATACGAATCTTTCACCTTTCTTAGTCTCATTTCCTTTCCATTTCAATTTTCCTTGACACTTGAAACCAAATCGCCTCAAATCCATTTCAAAAGCTATCTATTCTCATAAATTTCACTATTCAGATTGCCCTAATAATATATCACCATCAAGAAAGCAATAAGATATTGTTTTGACACTACTGATTCACACAAGAGAATATGAAATAAATATATATCAAATAATAAACTTCAATTGCAGGTGAAATTCGAAATATATAAATAATACATATATATATATATATGTATATATATAGTACAAGTAAAGGAAATTCAACAGAAGTTTACCATTGCTCTTGGCGTCACCTTCTTCAACTTTACACGAAACCCTAAGTCTTCTTTCGGTAATCGAAAAGTGCGAGGTCCGATGGCTTCGAAGCTTGAGAAAGCTCTCGCCGGAGGCCAGAGAGCTGAGCTCCGAGCAAAAGCATGTCGATTTCCGGCGAGAGTTCAACTGAGAAACCAGAGACGGAGACAAACTCGATTTCAGAATCTGAAGAGAAGCCATTTCGCGTTCCCTGTTTTTCGAAACCACAAATTCAAAATCAAATCAAATCAAAATGAAATGAAATTCCATTTGGAAGCGAATGGAGTGCGTGAGAAGCGTGTGTAAATTTCGAGAGAGAGAGAGAGAGAGGACTGAGAGAAAGCGAGTGGCGACGAAGCGGACAAATATATATTTGTGGTGTGCGTGACGCTATGCGCGCACTCTAGAAGTGGGGGTCTTGTTTGGTCTATCGTGCACGGAGATTTTGTTGTTGCTTTTGTGGCTAAGACTAGAAGAGGTTGCACGGTTGAAGGAAGAAAGTTTAATCAACTAACCCCATTATATCCACTTTGCCATTATACTATTTAATTTCATCACTATGATACCTTACCTCACATTTTGAGTCAAAATACTTAAATTAGCCTCAATAGTATAAGGGAGTTTAGTGAAATTAACCATTTAAAAAGATTATTTTTCGAAAATCAATTATATTTTTCGCAAAAATTATAAATTCAAATATATATATATATATATATATTTCGCAAAAAAAATATTTTTTGGAGGGAGTATATTATTTTCCAAAATATGAATTATTTCGGAAAAAATAATATATATTTTTCGAAAAAAAATCATATTTTGGAACATAATGGTATATATTTTTCGCAAAAAAATTATTTTTCAGAAAAGATCATATTTTGGTACATAATAGTATATATTTTTCGGAAAAGATCATATTTTGGAACATAATATATATTTTTCGGAAAAAAATCATATTTTGAAACTTAATAAATACATTTTCGCAAAAAAGATATTTTTCAGAAAAAAATCATCTTTTGGAACATAATATATATTTTTCGCAAAAAAAATATATTTCGAAAAAAAATCATATTTTGGAACATAATATATACTTTTTCGCAAAAAAAAAATTCGGATAAAAAATCATATTTTGAAACATAATATATATTTTTCAGGAAAAAAATCATATTTTGGAACATAATATATATTTTTCGCAAAAAATTTATATTTTGGAACATAATATATACTTTTCCGCAAAAAAAAAAATTTTTGGATAAAAAATAACATTTTCAAACATAATATATATTCTTTGGAAAAAATTCATATATTGGAACATAACATATACTTTTTCGCAAAAAAATATTTTTCGGAAAAAAAAAATCATATTTTGGAACATAATATATATTTTTCGCAAACAAATTATTTTTCGCAAAAAATCATATTTTCGGAAATATATATTTATATATTTTGAAATTTATAGTTTTTACGAAAAATATAATATATTTTCGAAAAATAATTTTTTAAGGGTTGATTTCACTAAACCCCCTTATACTATTAAGGGAGGATAATTTAGATATTTTGACTCAAAATGTGAAGATGAGGGGTATAGTGATGAAATTGGATAATATAAGGGGCAAAATGGACACAGTAGGAGTTAATTGATTAAATTGAATAGTATAGGGGGTTTCTTGAAATTAACCCTTATAATATACGTGTATATATATAGGGTTAATTTCAGTAAAAAATGTGGTTTCAAAAACATATCATTTTGCCCATCTCTTATACAGAAAATCTTCTTATACTTATCAAATTATATAAGTTTGCCCCATTTTTTATAATTTTGGACCAAAATACTCCTGTACTTTAATGAAAAATAATTTAAAATTAAAAATATATATTAAATTCAAACAAAATATTAAATTCGGAAAAATATATATAAAATTCGTAAAAATATATATAAAATTAAAAAAAATATATAAAATTTGAAAAAAAACATATAAAATTTAAAAAAAAAACATATAAAATTAGAAAAATATATATATAATTCATAAAAATATATAATTTTTTTAAAAATATATAAAATTCATAAAACAATATATAAATTCGAAAAAATATATAAAATTTGAAAAAACAAGTAAGAAGATGTAAAAATAAGAGAATATATTAAGGATACAAAAGAATACAAGTAAGAATATATAAATTTCAAATTTTATATATTTGTTTCGAATTATATATATATATTTTTATGAATGATATATATATATATATTTATGAATTTTATATATTTTATTCGAATTTAATATATTTTTTCCGAATTTTATATTTTTTTTCAAATTTTATATATGTTTTTCAAATTTTATATATATTTTTACGAATTTTATATATATTTTTTTCGAATTTTATATATTTTTGTGAATTTTAAATCATATTTACAAATTATATATATATTGTTTCAAATTTTATATGTTTTGTTTTTGAATTTTATATATATTTTTCGAATTTTATATTGTTTTTTCAAATTTATATGTTTTTTCGAAATTTATATATTGTTTTATGAATTTTATATATTTTTACGAATTATATATATATATATATATTTATGAATTATATATATATATTTCGAATTTTATATGTTTTTTTGAATTTTAAATTATTTTTCATTAAATCTCAAATGTATTTTGGTTCAAAATTATAGGGAAGGGGGCAAATTGTTACAATTTGATAAATATAAGGTGATTTTCTGTATAGGAAGGGGGAAAGTGATTTGTATTGAAACCACGTGGGATTTACTGAAATTAAGCCATATATATATGTATCATAATATCAACAAGCTCGTTCAAATTTCACCACGTACACATGAGATGAGTGTGAGCTGATGAACGATAATTCTTTATTGACATTTTATTACAATCCAAAATTTTTGGCAAGAAATAAATGAATAAATAGAAAAATACACTACCTCTTTTTCTATAAAATTAAAATTTGGAGCTGGCCCTGACTCAAATTCATTATTAAATAAACAATCAAATTAAAATTTGTTTAAGTAAATTTTCCCCTATATTTGCTTCAATTCATATAGATTCCTATATATGGGTTTGTAAACATAATTTTATTTGGGATAATACTTGGATCCTGTCCAATGATGACAAGTTCATCATTCCGATAAAGTTGTATATTTGGCGAAAAAAAATTTCAAAAGGAATTGATAAGATTTGTATATTGATGAATTTTATGTGCAATTTGCTTTTGAAATTTATTTTTGCCATATGTATAACTTATATTAAATCATATCAGCAGAGAGAACGAACATAATTTGAACGAACATAATTTTAACATGACCCAAGTATTGTCCTTTTGTAAAGCCTAATAAGTTGAGACAATTGCAACAAAAGGCTATTAGGTGAACAATGAATTTCCTCCTATGTATTATTATACTATTAAACTAGTCCCTTTTTAAAAGATTGAATTATAAACCAAGAAAGGAAAGGGAAAAAAAATTTAGTAAAACAAGTTACTTATTTTACTTCGGTCAAATTGACTACCTATCTAAAAGATAGGGATTCTAATAAGTAATGTTCTCAATTCTCACCCATTGTAAGAACATTGCATTCTGCTATATAAATTAGTTTTATCATATGATCAAAAACACTTTCATGATTATATGTTTCACAGTGGGAGTAGAAACACATCCCAGTTCATCTACTGTCATCACATAATACACACTTTATATATGAACATATATAAATAGTAAAAAATAAATAAAGAAGAGGAGAGAGGAAAGGAAGAAAGAGGCAATTGGGTGATTAAGCAAATAAAGGTGTACCAGTGAGCAGAAATGGAGGATTGTAAACATTGATCAACAATAACAAATTGTTACTAATGACAATTTGCCCAAATTACACAATCACTCCCTAATTAGTCTTCTAGAGATTGTGCTCAAACTACAACCAATCACTCACTAAGTCAGAAACTAAAAGTAAAAAAATCTTCATACTAGAGATGCAGAGAACAACAACTGCACAACTTATCAGCAGTGGCTGAAGAAGGATCTTCTAAATCGTCATTGGTCACGAAGAAATGACTTGGCTTCTGATTCTGCTTGAACGCCTCACAGGAGTCACTATAATGTCCTCATCTCCATATCCCTTCAAAACCACAAATTAAAGAGTCTATAAGCTAAGAAACAAGAAATAGATATATGGGTTATATATAATATATATATAAAGAAAAGTTGAGACTTGAGACACTTACATGCTTGGTTGAAACTTTCTCATATGTGGTGAAGCTTCCATAGGAAGGTGAACCACTCATTGAGTAATCAGAGGAAGAAGCCAATGACTCTCTTTTGGTGTTCTTCCTCACCCTTCTTTCTTGGCTTTGAGCTTCATTTGTTCCATTCACTACTTTCTTGCTATAAGATGAGCTCTTCTGAAAGCTGCTCATCTCTGAAGGACATGACTCTCCTACAACATCAACCTCGGTCGGCCAATTATGTGAAGCTTTGTACTGGTATTGGTGGTGCTCATTGGTGGGTGAAATTGAGCTGGAAATAAACTTCTTAATCACCAATGGCTCCGCATGAACTGCGACATTCGGGCTAGTAGTTGTCTTCCATTGCTTGAAATAAATGGCAGTTGCTGCTGAGACTAGAGCCAGAACCAGTGCCAGAGCAAGCAAGGAGGTTCTTTCATGGAGGGGCGGCAATTTCTCTTCTGCACCATGAAGAGAAGTACTCAGTGTTTCCGAACTTTCGGCACCCTCAAGTGAAGGATCAGTATCTGAGGAGATTTCAGGATCAGCCTCAGGTGTGGTGGACTCAATCGCGGAATCCAAATCAATGTCGTCAATCACATAGTGTGCGGTCTCAAAAGTCTCAATTTCAGTAAATTGATCCTCAAACACTTCACTGATCTGTGGTTCTGAATTGATGTGGAACTCAGAATCACTTTGTTCTTGGCTGTGAATCTCTTCTAAGTCTGAGTTGATGTGGAAATAATCAGAATCACTTTGTTTTTGGTTCTCAATCTCTATTGAACCATCATCTTCCACTACTTCAGCTTGTGTTATCAACTGTGTATCATCTTCAATCTCTTCTGGCTCAATATGTCCTTGTGAAGCCTCTTCATTGATTTCATCAACTGATTGAACCTCTGGCTGACCCTTCTCTTCAAATAGTTCCATTTCAACCTCCTCATCTTGTTCATAGATTTCTTCTGGCTTGTCCTCAATGAAGTCAATCTTGAAGTACCCATCAACCATTGAATCCTCTTGCAAAATTGTGAGGTTTGCAAATTGCAAGGGACCCAATTTATTTACTCCATCCAGGGAGTGAATTAGCCTGGAGAAATGGGATACACAATTGGCTGACCAATGCTTGAAATTTCTCACAAACCCATCAAAATTTTCTTTTGCAAAAGCCACAATTTCAGATGGATCATAGGGCACGGAAAAGCTTAAATCATTGAAGACAGACGGACTAATGACCGGAGAATCAGTAACCGATATCGACAAACAAGCAATCAAGAGAACCAGAATAAAAGAAAAAGACTTTGATCTGGTAAAGAACTTAGGCCTAGGTACCCTCTTTGCTTCAACAGTGTCAGCAGACAATTGGGTGTTATTTAAGGCACTGATGGGCTTTGCTTCAACAACAGGAGGCTCTTCTTCTCCTTCCTCCTCCTCCTCCTCCTCTTCCTCAGTTATGATCTCAGCTGAAGAATCATCCTCTGATTCTTTCAATGAATCTTCAGACTGAGATTCTTCAGTGCCTTCAGAGTCAGAAAATTTTTCAGACAAAAGGCTATCTTCAAGCCTCTTACTACCATCCCCAAATAGCCCTTTTTCCTTGTTAAGATAAAGTTCAGTTCTCGGGTTAGGTTTGTAGTGAAGAAACTGAGGCCTTGGTGAAAGGTAATTGGTTTTGGGATCATAAGGAGGAAGAGATGGGTCCGCGTCAAGAGGCGCGATAACGGGTGACACAGATGAGAAACAAGGCTTGATCTTGGAATTTGTATCAACACTAACACAATCAGATTCAACAGTCACAGTCTCAGATAATGAATCTGAGGCCTTGAGAGAATTCGAATGTACCTGAGCACCGAAAAATGCGTCTTTTTCGGGAGCTTCGGAGGTCGAATGAGGTTCAAGAACTGCCTCATCCTTGTGATCCATATCTGGGAAGTTGAAACCCATCTCTGATTTTGATTCAGTGTCTTCTGAAACATCCAAACGATTCAACAAAGAACCAAAAGGGGCTTTTCCATCAGATGAGACAGAGGTGCTAACAGGGTCGTTGTTCCTCTCTGTCAAGACCTTCTTTCTTGGCGATGGAGTGAACTTGGAAGCCGCAGAGATTGTCGGAGACATGAAATTCTTTGAACCCTTCACAACTGCCGGTGATCGGACCTTCACCAGCTTCGAATTCGGATCTTTATCGTTCTCTTTCTCTTCGAATTCAGAGTGTCTTCGCACAAAATCTGCAAATACATAGGCCGAAAGGAGAAAAAGCAATCAATAGCTAAAACCCAATTTCAAGCAAGTTACATTTTAGAAGTTATATATATACTTATATATATATATGTGTGTGTGTGTGTATTAACAGTAATGGATATACAAACAATGAATACCTAAAACCCAAATTTCAGTTTTTATCTACAGTGGATGGAGACAAAAACAATCAATCCCCAAAACCCAATTCAAAGCAAGTCGATTTTAGAATTTACACACACAAACACGCACCTATATATGTATTTATGTATATACAAACAGTGATGGAGATAAAAACAATCGCTACCTAAAATCACATATCTAGATGTGAGTGTGTCTGTGTGATTTGTGTATATATGTACATGTATATAGAGTGATGGAAGATTTAAGAACCTGAAGGGCTGTTAGCAGGAGTGACAGGATTGAAGCACTTAGGGTTTGTAAGCATGGAAGGCCTGGAGAATGGGTTGCCACTGAAACTTCTCCTGATCTTACAACTGGTTTCTGAGGTTCTTGAATTAGGGTTTGGTCGGTTTGAAATTGGGGAAGGAGATCTGTTGGTAAATGTTGCCATTGATCAATCTTTTCGCTGATTTCGAGAGAAAAAGAGAGAAGTTTTTGGTGGGTTTGGTGAATTGAGAATAGGCAAGTAAATAATCAGATCAAGAATGGAGATTTTTGGATAATTTGATGAATTGAGTGTTCGAATTGTTTCTTCTATTTCGCTATTGTAACGGCTAGTTTCCAAAACCAGTATAGAGTTTGGAGATTTAAATGGTTGGGTTTTTTTGACCGTTGAGAGAGATTAAAATAATCCCCATAAAGAAGGTGGGAAAGGGTGGAGCCGTTGGATCAACTTACACACAGTGACACACACGTATATATTATGTTGTCTTGTGCTTTTAACTTTATTTTTCATTCAAGTTTAAAAGGGTAAGTAAAGATTGGGAAATAACATGGCCGTTATGGATCTTCCGTGGTGCTGACTATTCAAATCACTGCATTTATTCCTTTTTAAAATAAAAAATGATTTTGACAGCCAATGATTTTAATTATAGAATCCCTTTTAGGGGTGTAAATATAATTCTTTAAATTTTAAATTTAAGGAAATTTCATTCGAAAGTCTTCTCTCATCTTTATTAGTTGTGAATATTTTTAATCTCGGTAAAACGGTTTTTTGAGATTTTTTTTTTCTTTCTTTAAAAGCAGACATTCAATAAATTTAACCAAATAAACTTTTTGAACAATTTTTTAATTTTTAATTTTTCAGAAAATAAAAAATTATTCTCCAAAATGCAAACCAAACAAACACTTAACTTTTTTTTTTTTTAATCTAAGAATGCGTGTGAATCGGAGAGAAGAAATGGCATGATAGGGATTTTCGTCTCTATTTTGCTCAATTTTGCAGTAACATTCAAAACCATTCTTTGGATTTCATAGTAGAAAATGATGTAGGACAATTGCCTACATTTTAGTTCTAGAATTTTTTTTATTATAATTTTTATTTTTCTTTCATTATCTATCTTTTAGTTTCCTTCTAGGATTATGTTTGTTATTATTATGAGATTTTCTAAATTTATTATTTTCTTTTAAAATAAGTTTTCTTGTTTATCAAGATTAGGCCCAAAGCCCATTATGATTTCTTTGCCTAAAAATATCATGTAATTGTAGAAAACTTATTCATTCATTCAATAATATTAAGAGTTCCTGCAAGTTTTTTCTTGACTTTGTGGATTTCAAAGTCTTAGTTTTTTTTTTTTGTTCTTAGCTAAACCCCTATTCACTTCTGTCACGTTAGTTGGTATCAGAGCCTTGATTTACCCAGGTCTGATGTTAATTGCTCGTCTTGGTAGCAACCACTTTGTTGATGAAGATCGCAGAGTGAATGTCTCTTGGACAGCCAGACGTACTCAAGAACGATTGTTTGATCTACGATGTAGTCATATTGCTGATTTTGGGATCGATGACAACCGGGTTTGTGATTCAATTTGGGATCATACTGGAGTTTTTCCTCGCAGCCAACCGAAGATGATTTATGTTCCTGTTCATCCACGTAGGCCGCTAACTTATGCGGATTATTTCGATGATGAAAACTCTGGTGAGTTTAATAAAAAACTTAATCTATTAAATTTCAAAGGTAGTTTCATTATCAAAGATGTTTTAGATTGGATGGAGGAAGTTGAATAATTTTTTGAGTATTTCGACATACCCGAAAACAAACAAATTTCTTTTGTGACTCTTAAACTCAAAGGACGTGCTTTGGCTTGGTGGGCACAAACGCAAGATTATCGGAGGAGTTAAGGAAAACAATCGGTGAGGTCATGGTACAAGATGAAAAGGTTGTTAAATGCTAGATTTCTTCCACCAAATTATGAGCAAATTATGCATGAAAAATATCAAAGTTGAAGGTAAGAGAATTCGTCTATCAATGAGTCTACAGAGGAGGATAATTGTGTTAAAACAACCATTGATTCCGAGATTGATGGAGAGCACAATTTTGTTGTTGCAATGCAGAAGCTAGGGAAGCAAAAAGTGCAAACTGATAGCTTTGATCTTGTACAACCAATTGCAAAGATCGGAGGAAAATTTGATGAAAGTTGTGTGTTAAACACTACTGGTGTTAATAAGATCAATTTGCAAAGTGGTATTGATGGGGCAATTAATCTTGTGTTAACTAATTTGAAGAGCATACCAGTAATTAAAAGCCCACAATTGACCACTAATTTGGATGATGGTGACGATAAGATTGGAGAGGAAAAAGTTAATTATGAAAGGCATGTTGGTTTGGAAATCGTGACTAGCCTTGACTAACCCATTGATAGCTGATGCGACGTCAGGTGTGTAAAAATGTGGTTAAAAATAACACTTTAACACTCTAGGTTTTACCTTACACAAGCGCACGTATCAATTGTAGAATAACAAATGACTTAAGTAAGGGATATCGATCCCACATAGACTGAGATTGTTCATTTTAATAGTTCAAAAATATTGAATTATATTTTATGAAAATTATTTGTTTGGGTGGTCGAAATACCAAATTATCTAATCTTAACTAAATTAACTAAAAAACAAAGTAAATTGGGTTGTGTTTCAAGAAAGAGAAAACTAGGGTTTTCATCATTCTACCACTAGCCGCATAACATAGTTCATCACTGTATCAATTGTACGAGGGTGATCAATAACTGTGAATCAGGTTGTACCATAAATAGCTAAATATGATCCCAAAAAGGAGTATCATCAACCGGATTGCGAGAATCCATCTCATAACTCACCTAACTAGTACATATCAATTATATTACTCTAATCTACTTCTACTACATGAAAATAAACTAAAGCATGTCTATATTAAATTGTCAAGGCACAATTTGTGTCAACCTAGGGTTTCAAGTTTTATTACCACCATTGTGTAGAAAACCATAATTAAACATCTAAGTTTCTGCTCATATTGAATAATCATAGTTATGCAAAATAATATATTCATTCCATCTAAGACACGAATTTAGAACAAACATATAATTTAATATTGCAAATTAGTACGGTCTCTTAACTACTACAATCATCACAGTATGGTCAACAGTTTCCCCTCGTTACAATTGAAAACAATGAAAGAACTACATTACTTGGCTAGGGCCCTAGATACCGAGTTAGTTAGCCATGGCAGAAGGTGACTGCATCGTTGATGTAGAAACGCTCTCCATGGTCTTCTTCTTCGGAT